>PVKA01010091.1:0-65571 GCA_004027165.1 Ctenomys sociabilis | reverse complement strand
TGTGCCAAGGTCTCCAACCTAGCATCCCTCTGCTGTGCCAGGGTCTCCAGCCTAGCATCCCTCTGCTGTGCCAGGGTCTCCAACCTAGCATCCCTCTGCTGTGCCAGGGTCTCCAGCCTAGCATCCCTCTGCTGTGCCAAGGTCTCCAACCTAGCATCCCTCTGCTGTGCCAGGGTCTCCAACCTAGCAACCCTCTGCTGTGCCAAGGCTGGTGCTTTAGTTATTTAAATAAAAAGAAAAGAAATGGAACTGAAAAAAAAAAATAGAGATACCTGAAAAACAACAAAAGGCCATGAAAAATTTAACCCAGCAACTGCATATTATTAAAACATAGTGTGGTGAAATCAGCAATGAATGACCAAAGAAACCACAGAAATTAAGAAAATGCATGAAAATTAAACAATACATTCTTGAATACACAATGGATCACAGAAGAAAACAAGAGAGTCATTAGTTCCTGGAAGCAAATGAAACTGACAGCATATCATCAATATGAAGATTCCATAAAAAGAACAAAATTGGGAAAACGCTTGATTCTTTTTTTTAATGTATTTTTAGTACAGGGTCTATAGGGTCTCACTACACAGACTGGACTTGCAATGATTCTCTTGTTTTGTTTTTGTTTGTTTGTTTGTTTGTTTGTTTTTTATTTTTTTTTTTGATTCTCTTGTTTTCAGCCGCCCAAGCGCTGAGATTACAGGCACCCACCACCACTCTCAGTCTCAATCACCTTCTGCACCCCAGGGGCGGGGCTGGCACAGCACACTGGGGATCAAACCTCAGTCCCTGCGCTTGCCACTGAACTAGCTGGCCAGCCCTTGCTTGATCCTTTCCTTCCCCAGAGAGTTAAAGACATCATATTACAGTAATGCATACACACCTATGCTTTTATCAGCACAACTCAGAATAGCTGAGTCTTCAAAGCTATCTATGTGTCCATTAACATATGATGAATTGATAAAAAAAAGTATGGGTTTATATGCAATGGAGCACTACTTTGCCATGAAGAAAGATAAACTTGAGTTCTTTGTAGGAAAATTAATGCATCTTGAAATTATAATGCTGTTTCATAGATCAGACACACAAACTTAAATGTCTTATTGTTTCTTTTATATGGAAAAGTCAAAGTATAAATAATAAACAAAATAAAAGAGAAAATAAATAGCAGGGAAATGGCCCTTTGGCCAATGGAAAGATGATCTAGAGATGGAGTGAGGAGAAAAGGAAAGGGATGAAGAAAGAATTAAGATGCATTCTGTGCCTGTACTGACTCCCCATGATGAAAAGTGATGATGGCTTACGTTAGCAGTCATAAATGCACAAAAACAACTAACTCACAGAGAACATGCAATGCAGCAACCATTGTTGAGTTACTATTACTTTGCTTAGTGAAATTTTGTATCCTTTCTAAAGCTTTTTTATTTTATTGTTTTGTTTTAAAAACGAAGAAAAAGAAAATGATGATTATTAATGTACCACAAAGGTGTACTAATAAAAAAAATTAAAGAAATATCTTTGGGGCTGAGGAGATAGCGCAGCAATCCAAGGGCCTGCCTGTTATGTAAGAGCAAGGACCCAAGTTCAAACCCTGGCTCTGCATGCCTTGCAGACCCTGGCCACCAAAACCAGGCATAGTGGCACACGCCTGCAATCCCAGTGCTGGGGAGGCTGAGACAAGAGGATCACCATGAGTCTGAGCTTCATCGTGAAACCCTGTACTAAATAAATAAATAATTTTTGAAAAATAAATTTTAAAAATATTTTGGTAATCTTTATGATTAAATTGTTCCCACTAGAAAAATAAAACACTGCCTTAAAAAACCTGAAATCACAAGCCTGTTATTAGCACTGCAATATATCAGATGCTATTTATTCTATTTTTTGCTGTGCTACAGACCTACTTTAGGGCTTTTGTATGTTAGGCAAGTACTCTACTACTGAGCTACATCCCCAGCCCCGTATGTCAGATGCTGTAGGTACTTAACATAACAAATGCAGAAAAACATGTTAAACTTTTATTTTCTTTATATCTCTTCTTAATTCTAAATTTCCCAGAACCAGCTAAGGATACATGCTTTAAGAGAGAAAATTATGTAGGGTTTCCTGGCATCCTGAGACTGCTTCTTATCCACATAAGCTCTGGGTGTTCTATGTCCAGATCTGTCGAAATCTGTTGCAAAAGCTTCTTCCTTCTTGGTGCCAGGCCCAGATAGAGCCCTTCACAGTCCTCTTTGCATCCCAGGAAGTTTATATTTGTAATCCCGTGGAAAGTTATTAGAATTCTAATGAGTCTATTCCAATCTATCATGTCCAGGACATCCCATGGGGAGAATAAGGATACTAAGGCATAATTATAGTTGTGGGGAGCTGAAGGGTCCTGAGCCCAGTTTCTGTGATGGCTAGCTAAAACAAAGGGGTCGACCTGGGGCCAAACCCAAGTTTCAGTAATTCATGGAGAAGGGAGTGGCAAGCTGGCCAGATAGCACAGTGGACTGAAGCACCTGCTTAGGCAGACGCAGGAACTGGGGTTCAATACCGGCACACCGAGCCCGCTCCACTCCCAGGGAGCGCTGAGATGCCCACCAAGCCTGGGTGTGGTGTCGCACACCTGCAATCTCAGGATTTGGGAGGCTGAAGACGAGAAGGTCACTAGGAGCGAGTCTGATATGGGTAGTGAGACCATGTAGTAAATACATTTTTAAAAAATAAAACAATAAAAAGAAAGGAGTGGCTTAGTCCTGTGGATAACCCACTACCATTAGGGACTACTGGACTATATTGTAGTATTTCCTGAATTCATGCACCTACAATATTTAAATGACAATGGAATAACCATATATGACAAAATTAAACAAAAAAGAAGGGGGGATAGAAATGAAGGAGCATTTTGCATCCATACATTCAAAATAGTTAGGATAGATATACACAGCTACTTTCTCTTAATTCAATGAATAGAAAGATTTGTACTAATAGTGTTCATGGACATATATGTCTGCATCTTGTACTATGAATAACCACTAAGAAAATGAAAATATACAATGTATTAATTATTGAAACTATCCCACTAATGAGTTTTAAAACTGTCTCATTGCTATTTGTTTCTCAACAAAATTAATAAACAAATAAAAAAGGAGCAGATTGACGATGAGTGACAGAACGGCGGGAAGTGGGTGAGTACTGTGAGCCTGGCAGGAGGCCTGAGATGACCTGTGCAGCACACAGAGAAGGCTATGCAGAGTCACCTGTGTAACATGATGAGATAGAATCTGGCATTCTGGGTTTGGTGCTCCAGATCCGACATGCAAACCCCTGTCGTAGCCTCTTCTCACAAGGCCGATCCCAGCTGACAGCCTGGAGCACACACAGCTCTCCATCCTTCCCCTCCCTGGTTCACACATAGAAGCTACTGGGACCCATGGCAGTCCTGTCCTGTTGCTTTTGTTACAGCAATAGGAATTCAGAAAAAAATGTAAGAGGCCAAGGACAGAAACAAGTATGGGTGGGAACAAATGGCACTGGGCTGAAAGGAGATCACACAATTGCAGATACTGCCTACTAACATCCAAGGAGAGCTGGCTTCTCTGGGAATACTGATGTGTACCCAGCATGCCCATGCTTGCCAGCTGGCGGAGTCTGTGCATCCATATACTTTACGTGTGTGCACTGGATGGGCAAGGAGAGAGGGATGATAGCAAGACTTGCAAATGACTTTCACCATCTATATTTATCACATTTATTTTATCATTTTATTCAAATCAGCGAGAGCAGGGAAACATTCACTACACTTTTACATGAGGACATTGAAGCATATACATAATATTGATCTGACATGTTCTATGATGGCATATGTTGACACAATCCTAAAACAGAGCAAATGGAAGCCTGTCTGCTGCCCAGGGTCTTTCATGTGTTTGACAGACATTATTATAAACATTTCAGATAAATTTAGGACATCAAAACAGCCACAAATAGACACAATGGAAAGATGACTTCAGAGACCAACAAGACCCAGGCGTGGTGTCACACACATGGATTCCCAACACTCAGGAGGCTGAGCAGGAGGATCACCACGAGTGCATGGGTAGCCTGGGCTACACAGTGAGTTCAAAGCCAACCTGAACTACACAGTGAGATCTTGTCTCAAACACACACACACACACACACACACACACACATAGATACAGATAGACAGACAAATACAGATGGACGGATGGACAGAAGGATGGACAGAGGGAGAGAGAGAGAGAGAATGAAAGAAAGGCAAAACTGAGGGTATAATTGTGCTGTCTTTCACTGTAATACATTTTTATTTTTAATCTAAATGTTCACTGTATATTTTTATTGCACCTGGCACATCCACCCTCTTCCAGAAGGCAGCATTTTGTGAGTGCGAAGGTCCCTCTGAAGCAAGAGATCGCTCTTAGGCTTAGTTCTGGCAGTGTCACTGCTGGACTAGCAGCTGCAAAGACCTTGTTGTGGCCCACAACACAACTCAGGGCTTCTGCTGTGCAATCCAGGAGGCCCTCCCCCACCCTCCTACAGGCAGGTGCCAGTCTAGCTGCTTTGCACCCTCCCTTACTCTGAGCTTTCCTCTATATTCTGTACCTCTAATTGACCCTGGGGATAGGTCAGAACTGTCCTCTTCCTTCCAGGAGTGATTAGCCAAGTCAGCCAATTCAAGAACGCAAAGGCTACTCATTTAGAACTTTCCATATCCAGGGAGTTGGATGCCCTATTCCATATCTGCAGAAACTTAAGGGTACGTAAAAAGAGAAGAGCTGCACAGGTGAACAGAGGGCTTCAGGTGTGCCCAGATTGAAGACTATTCATGTGAACACTGCAAGTGGGTTAATAAGAAACAGGGTCTCAGGGCTGGTAAGATAGCTCAGCAGTCTAAGCACCTGCTTAGGTAAGCCCAGGACCAGGGTTCAATTGCCCACACATGCTCACCGGCCCCGCCCCTAGGTGCACTGAGCCAGACACTGAGTTCTGCTGTGGCGGTGAACACCTGTAATCCTAGAGTTAGGAAGGATGAAAACAGGAGTAGCACTATGAGTCCAAGCTGCATAGTGAGACTCTACAAAAAAAAAAAAAAGGGGGGGGGTCTCTTTGTTCTGTTCTTCCTCTTATACTGAAAATTAAACCCAGAGTCTCTCTCAAATAAAGCAAATCCTCTGCCACTGAGCTACGCATACACACCCACCTTTTAAATTTTATGCTTGGGACAGTTTCACTAAGTTGCCCAAGACTGCCTTTAGTTCTTGATCCTTCTGCCTCAGTCTCTCATGTAACTAAGATTACAAGAAGTGGTGTATCTTATATGATTACCTAAGAGTATGCATTTGGCTGTCTCTGGTTAGTCCTAAGATGCACATAATAAAACTGTCAATTGTTAAGTCCTGCCCACTTAGAGCCAGTTGTTTGGGGGTTATGGATGGGCTTCCTGAATTGCTCCTAGATGCCCAAGCCATAGTCTTAGAAGGCAGGCTGGCTCCTGCTGCCCCTTAGGTTATGGCTCAGGGTGCTGCTTATCCATTTGGTCTGACCATTGTCCATTTGTATGCACAGACATGCACACCTGTGCTGAATCCTGCTCTGAAGCCAAGATCAAAGGCCTCCATTTAGCTGTGAGGCTTGAAACAACAGAACTTTTTCATGTGACCTGTTTCCTGTAGTAAACTCTGTCTCATTTAGAATCTGGTCAGTTGTAGAAATACCACATCTTTTTCAACCATTCCTCATGTGACAGATATCTTGGTTGTCTCCAAGATTTTACTATCACACATTGTGTTGCTATAAATATAGGTACACATGTATCACTATGATATCATATTTTCAGTTCCTCTGGGAAAATTCCCAGTAAGGGGATAGCCAGCTTGAATGGGATTTCCAGTCCTAGTTTTGTGAGGAGTCTCCACACTGATCTCCACAATGGTTGCACCAATCTACTTTCCCATCAGCAGTAGAGAAGTGTTCCTTTTTCCCCACAACCTCTCCAACATTTGCTGTTGGTTGATTTCATTATGATAGCCATTCTTTCTGGAATGAGATGGTATATCAGTGTTGTTTTTATTTGCATTTCACGAATGACTAGCAATGTGGAGCATTTTTTCATATATTTATTTGCTTCTTTAATTTCATCCTCTGAGAAGTGTGTATTCATCTCAGATGCCTATTTCTGGATTGGGTCTTTAAATTTGAGGGCCTTAATATACCTTAGTTCTTTATATATTCTAGAGAGCAGACCTTTGTCTGAGTGCTTATTAGTAAAGATTTTTTCATAATTCGTAGGTTGTCTTTTCACTTTGTTGACAACTTCTTTTGATGTGCAGAAACTTCTCAAGAAAAGTTGATCACAGTTGTTAATTCTTTCAAGTGTTTCCTGTGTGAATACATGCTTGTTCATGAACTCTTTTCCTACCCCTGTCTTCAAGAGTTCCTTCTACTTTCTCTTACAGTTTGAGTGTTTCCGTTTTAATGTTTAGAGCTTTAATCCATTTTGACTTTAGCTTAGTGCATGGTGATAGACCTGGGTCAAGTTTTAGTTTTTGACATGTGGAAAGCCAGGTTTTCCAGTACCATTTGTTAAAGAGGCTATCTTCTTCCAGTAAGCTGTTTGGCCCCTTTGTCAAAGATCAGGTGGCTGAGTGTGTTCGTAGAGACCTCTGCATCTTCTAATCTATTCCATTGTTCCTCAGGTCTTTTTCATTGTCAGTACCACATTGATTTTATCACAGTGGCTTTGCAGTAGAATTTCAAGTCAGGAATTGTGACACCTCCTGGCATTCTATACAATGGAATATTACTCAGCTATAAACAATGATAAACTTGAAGCATTTATACTGAAGTGGATGCCACTTGAACATATACTCATAAGTAAAATAAACCAGACACACATGTGCAAATATCATATAGTCTCCCTAGTATAAGAAATCAAAAGAAGAAATACAAATAGAATAGTTGTTTAACAACAACTAAAAACAATTTAGTCAGGGTAAACTGAATTGCATGTTGCAGGGTACTAATCAGCTTCTCTTCTGGATGGTTAACAACCTAAGTTCACAGATCAAAAATTGGAGAAATGGAAGGGCTGCAAGGTCAGCCAACATTTTGGCCATAGCCTTTCACGCTCTGTGAAGACTCAGGACATAGGAGAACCCATACTATAACATCATGGAACTCAGTTGCGCCCAAAATTTTCTGATCCAGGAGAGTATGGAGCCACAGAGGAATGCGATTGATGATCTATAGTGTACCTAAGGAGAGTCACACGGAGAGAAAACTTTCTCTCAGGTTCTCACAGAGAGCAAAGTTATCAAGCAATGGCCGTGACTCATCCACATGGCTGACACTGACAAAGGACCTACAAAGTGAGGTACGGGGTTACAGGATAAACCCTGAGGGGACTTGACTGACCTCATCAGATACAAAAGTTACATTTTTTGTTACATAGTTCTTACTTTATCTTAGTCTTAACCATCCAGCAAAAAAGTATAAAAATGAGGTATATAAAATAAGAATATAACAATAAGCTGAGCTGTAAATGGCTCTAGTCAACAACTTCTTCAGATAACCTACTATTATTGTGGACTGCTGGACTGTGTTGGATTGCTTCGTTGAGTTCAGGCACCTATAATAATTGAATGACAATGGAATGTCCATCTTTGACAGGACTTAACAAAAAAAGGGGATACAAAGGAAGAGCCATTCTGTGTTTGTATAGACAGTACAGCCAGCATAAATATGCAGTACTTCTGCATAATTCTATGAGAAGAAAGACTTGCACTAACAGTGTTTGGACAGGATATTCTGTCGGCTTCTTGTACTATGGACAACCACTAGGAAGATAACAATGTAGAAAGTATTAATTATTGAAAGTGTACTATACTTCAGCTTTAAAAAAATAAGATAAATATACAGCTACATTCTCTTAATTCATTGATTAGAGGCATCTGCTCTAATAGTTTGTAACTAGAATATCATCTATGCACCTTATATGACAAAAAACCACTATGAAAACAATATGCAATGTATTAATTGTTGAAGCTGTCCTGCTAACTTGATTTGAAACTGTCTCATTGCTATTTGTTCTTCAATAAAATTAAATTTTTAAAAAATCTGGTCAGAACAAAGGGCTGAAGTGAGAACTAATTTAAGCATCAAGAACTCACAATTGTGAGTACGCTTGGCTGCTGAGCGCTCTTGGTGGCGTCCTTCCCAGTCAGGAGATGCCAACTGCTGACAAAAACAGTTTCAAGACACCACCACTTTGACTTGAGGAGGCAATAGCCCAAGACTTCTCAGTTTCACTGTTTCCTCTACTCAGACATCACCCCTCCTGTTATGGTCCCCCAAAAGCCTCAAGTAGTCCTGGGCAGATTCTGGAGTTTGTGACTGATTATTGTGCATGTGGATGCTGCACCTGCCCTGGGGCAGGTAATTTGCATTACAAAGTAAGGACAGAGAGGGGGAGAGAGAGAGGGACTTGCTTCCTGAGTTGCTTCCACTCCCTTTACTCTCTCCTCTCCATGAAAAGGTGCTCTCTGCCATGTGCCTCTCTGTCTTGGAACCAAATGACTATGGACTGAAACCTCCACCGACTGTGCACTAAGTAAACCTTTCCTTCCTTCGTTTTGGGTCAGGTCCCAACAACAAGAGAAGAATAACTGAGATACATCCTTTCACAGTTTCAGGTTCCTAATGTACCCCAAACGCCATATAAGCAGCTGCTATGGAGACATCAATCTGTGAAGCTACTTAGGAGCTGGTCTGCCTTTGGCTTCATAGCTGAGATTGGTCAACACAAAGATGAACACTGTTTTAGCTTGTAGCTGTGTTTCTCATTGCCTTAACCTATCTGAGAGTAAACACACACACACACACACACACACACACACTCACACATCTATTTTTGATATAATATGTTATATGACTGTATATGTTGACATAACCCTAAAGCAGAACAAATGGAAACTCATCACCTACCCTGCGTCTCTCATATGCAAGAGTCTAATTGAAGCCCATGGGGCACATTACCCATTGCCTCTTGGTGGAGAGAAGGGGCAGCTGGTGCCTCATACCCGTCTTCCATCTGAAGTATGAGTACAATATTGAACCCAAGATGATCTAGTAAATAACAGAAGCACAGAAAAATAGAAGAATGAATACAAATCCATAGAAAGAAAAAGACAACTGGATTTGGCAGATATGTTGGCTGAGTCATTCTTCATTTACAGTCTGACCCCTGGGCTCTGAGGCTCAGCCTAGAGCAAGCACTGAGTACAAATCCTGTGATCTCAGAGCTGGTTTGGGAGCTAGCTGTCTGGGCTTCACATGGGCAAGCTTACAGCTGGTAATTGCAGGCCATGGCTCCAGGCAGTTACTGGATTAAGAACATTTTCTCATTGGTGCTAAATTAAACATGATCCAAATTCTCACATGGCTAATATTTTGTACTTTTTCCTCATCAGAGGGTGATTTATGAAATGGGGGAAGCAGATATTTGGAGCAAACAGCAAAGGGAATGAGCATGAGTGTGTAGAGGAAAGAAAATTTGTGGATTTAGCCTCAGTTTGCTAGCAAATATCCCCCTACAGAACTATCAGCAGCAATGAAAAAACACAGCCATCAAGCAGACAGTGTGCCAGTGAGTCTGAGAGCAGGAGCCACAGAAGCAGTGCTGTCCCTGAGGCTCCCCAAGTGAAAGCATTGCAAAATTCAGAGCAAAGATGAGGCTTCTCAGTTGTCCAACTTACCTTCAAGTGAACCTCCTTACTGAGAGGCATCATGTCCCAGGGGCCTTCTCTCTCCTGCCACTGAGCTGTAAGACTGTGACAGGCCCTGGAGCTCATGGTCTGAGGCACTGTTGAATCACAAAGGCAATCTAACTCCCCTGAAGATCTCTGGGTCAAATTAGATCAAGATGGCAGACTGAGAGCACAGACTGCCTCGGCTGCTCCTGTGGCCCCAGAAAATGGGAAAGTGTGTGTGTGCGCGTGCGTGCGTGCGCGCACACGCGCGCACGTGCATGTGCGTCCAAGAGAATCATTGTTCACCAGTGTTTCAATCTGATTTCGCTGCTGTAATAGAATATTCATTTGTTAAAAAGTTTATCTAGCTCCCAGGTTCAGAAGCTGGGAAATCCTGGATGAGTGGAAGAGTCTGCTAAGCGCTCATGCTATTTCCATTCCAGAGAGTAGGAAAGTGGACAGGTGTGTGCAAAGGAGGCAACAGATGAGGAAAGGAGTAGCCTCATTTGGTGGTGGCCCACATTTTGATAACTAATCCCCTAGCACCCCGAGAATTAACTCAGTTCTGCAAGAACTCCACCACAACACCTCTTAATACCCTCTTAGACACAGCAGAGATTCCACCTTCCGGCATCCTTACAATGGTAATCAAATTTCAACATGAATTTCAGAGAAAAAAAATCATATTAAACTACACCAACTATTTTTGATATAATAAAACCAGCATTTAAAAAAAAAAAAAAGATGTAGAGGTAGCAGTGGGCTGGATATGTGGCTAATTTCCAGGAGGTGAAAGGCAAAAATCTAGTTTGTTTGACAAAATAAATGAGGGTCCAAAATCAATTAAGTAGAAGAAACTATGAAAATTAGAAGCAAGCTACATTTTCTCTAAGTCTGAATGTTCAGTTCCAGGGAGCTATGGATGCTCCAAGGTTATGAAAACATATCTGGAACAATGTGGAAACACATTTGGAGAATGAGTCAGTTCACTTTGCTCTCAACTTCCATGCACTCAACACCTCCACTTCAAACAGAGAAAGGCATTTCCTCTAGCCTGTAACAACTGCAACACTTGGGCTGGAGGGGCCAGTGTGCACCAGCGGTAACTTTTTTTTGGCAGAACCAGGGATTGAACTCAGGCCCTTCAGCTTGCCAGGCAAGCACTTAATCTACTGAGCTATCTCCCAGGCCCCATTAAGGGTAATTCCTGAAAAAATAGGAGAATCAGAAAGCCTCACACTCAGAAAGCAAAATGCCCACATGCCCACCAAGAAGCACATCCTACTCCTCCATCCAAAATCACTGTAGGCAGCTCCTAGCACACAGAATCACACAGAGACATGCACAAGAAAGAAAATATCCATGGAAAATAATACTTGGACTGGAAAACATAAAAGACAAATAAAAAAACTAGCACACAGTGAAATTAAGATTAAAAATGGGATTTTAAATAAAGTATAATTATAATCTCCAGAATTACAACAGAAGCTATCTCATGTATGACATAAAAATTAAATATTTTGACAACAAAACTGGAGGTATTAGAAATAAAAATGTGTGTTTATCGAAGTATAAATCTTGAATAGACCAAATATCAAAATATGTGCTATTGAAGAGTAAATTATGCTGGAGGACAGAGTTGAAAACTGATCTTGATTCTAGGGCCAGCCAGATAGCTCAGTGGACTAAAGAGCCTGCTTAGGCAGAGAACATTGGCTGGGTTTTGATCCCCAGTATGTCAGTCATGCCAGCCCCCCCCCCGGGGGGGGCATGCTGCGACAGAGAATGAGACAGGGTGTGGCAGCCCAGGTCTCTAATCCCAGCACTTGGGAGGCTGAAAACAGGAGCATCCCTACGAGTCTGATCTACATAGTGAGACCCTGTAGAGCCTGTTTTAAATGCATAAAAAAAGAAAAGTTAGCTTAATTTGATAAAGAAAGAAAAAATGTGTAAGATAAAAATACACAAATATGATCCTTGTAAGAGTGTTGAAGTCCACTGAATCAAAGAAATTTAGTGAAATATCTCTTAAATTTCAAAAGAACTTTCATTAAACCTGACAAGCAACTGATAAAAGAAGAGTAAAGCATAGGAGGAAGAGAGCAAAAAGAGGAACATGACTTATTATCTAGTAAGATGTGGTTATTAGAGATTGGGTTGGAACAAACACAGGTTGAAAATACCTTATAATTATTGTGTTACCTATGGAGCTATAATGTTATGGTCTAGGGATTTGACTACTCTCCTCTTAGGAGACAGCTTCTTTCTGGCTTGTTACTGGGTTTGACGAAGACTGGAGACCTAATCATGGGCATCAGGAAACCATATTATCTTCAGTTTCCCATTGTGAACCAGGTGTTGTCTGACTCAACCAGCAGTGAGACTGGGCAGTCTATGCAGTTGGTTCTATGATGGCTTTGAAATATGTCAGCTAGGATGGGCAGAGGCACATTTTTCCATGATTCCCCTTCTTATGGGCTTTTGTTTATGTAGGGCCATAAGGGAAGTTCTTAAGACATTTCGGAGACAGAAAGAAAGTGGCAATTTGTGGTACAAGCAGAGTTTATTTGCTGCATTAGTAGCAAACAGCACTTGGGCCTGCAAGTATTCTACCTATCCTACCTCTTCATTTAACCTTCAGTGTTTAATACCAAGTATATCGGTAATTACCTTTATGATAAAGGCCCACTGAAAGGCTTTAGTTTTTCCTCATGGCATTCCAGTTGATCTGTGCCAAATTTTAGACTACTCCAAACCTCTTCTAGTATCCTGTTATGTAGACTTGAAAATACAATGGATTTGCGAGGACTGTTTAACAAGCTCTCACACTGTACCAACTCCCTGTTTAAAAAAAAAAAAATCACATATATTAAACTCATACTGGTACTTGTTTGGTCAGATCCTATAGTATGAGGGTATAAAAGACTGAGTTTAAAAAATCCAGACTTTCTGGAAGATGGTGGAATGGTGAATAGCAGATAAACAGCCACTACTACATTTGATATCCAGACACTGGAATATAATAATATGAAGAAGAGAAGAAGAAGGGAAGTGGGTCCCCAGAACCCAACAAGGATCTGAAGTGAGAGTTGAAGACCATGGAGAGAGCAAAGAGTGAGATCTCAACACAAAAAAATCTCCTGCAAGCAACTATAATGCTGGACCCACTTGCAGGAGGGGCAGCTTGAACCTGCAAGTGCACAGTGACTACTGGTGACCCCAGAGGCCTCCATGGATAGATGCCTCCGTGGAACAGAGCAGTGGACACAGCAGGCTGCAGTGGCTGCTGGGTTCATCAGATTCAGAAGTCTCCCAAGAGAATACAACTAGCTTGTACCCATCTTGGAAAGGGGCCAACTGACCTGGGTCAGAGCAGCTGCAGGCTGGCTCCATCTAGTGGCTCCCATTATGGGGTGATAGAGATCAAATCAGCAAGGTGTTGAGGAGCTCCAGGTGGTGCGCACATGGAGTGTTACAGACTGAATCAGTTCAGGGGCGCTAAAGGTGCAAGCATACTGGGATTACCCGCTCTCTTGTGGTAAATCTATGGCTGACCTGCTTTGATTAATTAACATGGATCTGGACTCTGCCCATTCTGTCTACCAATGAGTGAAGAGAAACACCCTGAACTAGACATCTTTTGCTTTTGCTTTTGTTTTTCTTTTTGTTTTGGGTTTGGGTTTTTTTTTTTTTTTTTTTTTTTTTTTTTTTTTTTTTTTTTTTTTTTTTTTTTTTTTTTTTTTTTTTTTTTTTTTTTTTTTTTTTTTTTTTTTTTTTTTTTTTTTTTTTTTTTTTTTTTTTTTTTTTTTTTTTTTTTTTTTTTTTTTTTTTTTTTTTTTTTTTTTTTTTTTTTTTTTTTTTTTTTTTTTTTTTTGTTCAGAATCATTGTTTCTAAACAAATGTTTCTATCATTTGTACTTGTTGTTCTATTGTTCTTGTCTTTGTTCCTTCTTTCTCTTTCCCTCCTATCTTTTTCACCATTTCCCCAAGGTTCACATAATCGTTTTATCTCCAGCTTTGCTTCTAATCTCTTCTTCAGTTTCTCTTTTTTCCACCAATCCACTTTGTTCTCCCCTGAGGATAAAATCACCTTATTGAGGACGTATTTACTATCAATAATTTCCTGGTTCATATTAGATTTTTTATCGAACCACAAATATAGTTCATATGGTTGAAGTGTAACAGCCAGATTATAGTCCATAGGAGATTGTACTGTAGGAATAACAGAGTCATTATTAATTTGCTGACATTCAATACACACTCTCCAAATTGGGAGCACATTGGGCACATTTCTTTGTTCTCCTTTGTTTATGTACATTCTCTGGTTGCCATGGTACCCACCTGGGTGAGAGAGATCATGGCTTTGGCACTGAGATTTATGGCTACATATGGAGATGTGGTCTGATTCTACTTTCTTTAATTGGTCCTGCTTCCTTTCTTATCTCTTTCATGTTTGTGAAGTTCTAACAGGGCAGAGAAAAGAGTGAAAGATGGCACAATTTAGGCAAGGCCATATGGGGGTGACCCAGCCCAGGTGTCCCCTATCTCTAAAACACTTCAGATGGGTCAGCCAGATAGCTCAACAGACTAAAGCACTTGCTTAGGCAGAAGGCAGCAACTGGGATTCAATCCCCTGCCTGCCTTGCCAGCCTTGTCCCCAGGACAATTGAGACTGGGCATCCTGGCCTTTGGCTGATGAACTGCAATCATTTACATTGATGGCTATAACTGATATGCATTGACTTATCCTTGTCATGTTATTTTTCTCTTATTGGTTCCCCTTTCCCCCCACTCTGACTAATTGCTTAACTTGTCTGGTGGATTCATTCTGTTGGGATTAATGGAGTTGTGGTTCTTGTTGTCTCCTTCTAGAATGTCCTTCAGAACATTTTGGAATGCTGTTTTAGGGTTCATGAATCTTTCCCGTTATTTTTTGTCATGGAAGTATTTTATTTCTCCATCAAGTTTGAAATATAGTTTTGAATTATACATCAATCTGGGTTACAGGTTTTCTTTTCGGCCTAAAATATTTTATTTCCAGCGCTTATTGGCTTGAGGGTTTGTGTTGAGAAGTCTGTTGTGATTGTGATGGGCTTTCCATTATAGATTATTTTTTTCTTTTCACTTCTAGCTTTTTTTTTTTTTTTTGATCTTTTTGAGACAGGGTCTTACTATGCAGTTCAGGCTGGCCTTAAGCTCACTTTGTAGCTCAGGCTGGTCTCCAACTCACAACAATCCTCCTGCCTCAGCCTCCCGAGTGCTGGGATTACAGGCATGCCCCACCACGCCCGGCCCCTAGCTTTTAATATTCTGTTCTTGTGTTGAACTTCTAGAATCTTGACTACATATAAACCTTGGTGTAGATTTTTTGATTATGGCTGATTAACCTTCTATCTGCCTCAGTCATCAATAGGTCAAATTCTTTCCTCTGCTTGAGAAGTTTTCTGCCATTACTTCTGTGAGAAGGTTGGCTATGTCATTTGTACTAGCTTCTGCTTCTTCATTAATTCTGCTCATCTAAGATTAGATTGATATTTTAACATCCTTTACTATCTTGAAAATTTGTTTTTATTATAGCTAACCACAATCCTCTTTCTATAGCTGATATTCTGCCTTCACATTGGCTCATTCCATTTCACATACTTTCACTGGAAATTTTAATCTCCTTGTTATCTGTGTTTCATGGGTTTCAGTCCAGACCTGCATTGTGAGTGAGAACTTCCACCACTGAGCCCTCTAGGACCCCTCCAACCCACCCAAGCCCAGGCTCAGTGAGTGTATGGGAGAGCTTCTTCACTTTGCTGGGGCCCCAGGACCCCTCCAGACCCAGTTCAGGCCTGGAGTATAGGGCTGGGGTAAAACTCTGCAGCTGAAGTCCCTGCAGAGAAACTAGGGACCAAAAAGACCCAGCTAATCCAGGAGCAGAACAACTTGCCAGAGGGGCACAAAGGTTCACATCAAAGGACTGCAGCAGGAAGGAGCTGAGCACAATAGCCAGACCCACGCAAGGCACAACTGGATGAACTCAAACTTAGAAGATCTGCACCTGAATTTTAGTAGATGCTAAAGCTGTAACTGCACCAAAGCTCAACACCGAAGTTCAGTGGATAGTGCTGTACAAAATGGCAAAGAGGAGAAAAATGCAATCTCAAGTCTCGAGCTCACCCAGAACGAATGGAGACACTAGCTCAGCAAAAATGTCTGAGTAAATAGCGTCTGAAGTAAAGAAACACCAGCAGAAAGATATAGAGGAATTAAGATCAGAATTAATCTCTGAAATAAAAAAAGAAATATCTGAATTAATAGTTCTGAAGTACAGAATTAAATGCAGAAACTTATAGAGGAAATCAGATCAGAAATAATCTCTGAAGTAAAAGAATAAATGATTCTCAAGAAGACACTGATAAAAAATAGAGGAGATTAGAAAAGCCACAGATTCCTTGAGCAATAGAGGAAAGACATAGATCACATGAAGCAGAGGAAAAGAGATATAGAAGGACTTAAAATTTCAATCATAAGCTTGAAAAAGCATTTGAGTGAAAGTGAAGATAGTTTCAGATCTTGAAGATGCTGTTGCAGCTAGTGAAATGCTAAAACAAGATCTCTTAAAAACAACTAGGATGCAGGAAAAAATAATTCATCACCTGCAAGATGATGAAAAGATGAACAACATGAGACTAATAGGCACCAATGAGAAAGAAGGGGTCAATACAAATGATATAAAAAGAATATGGGCAGAAGTAATGGCAGAAATCGTCCCAAATACGAGGAGACAATCTGACATTCAGGTAACTGAAGAATACAGAACATCAAATAACTTCAAACCAATTAAAATATACCAAGACATATAATAGTCAAGATCCCAGAAATTCAGCACTAGAAAAATACACTGAAAGCCGCTAAAGAAAACAAAAACAAATCACATTTAAAGGAAAACCCGTCAGAATAATGACAGGCTTCTCTTCACAAAACCGTAAACCAAGAAAAGCATGGAGCATGATACTTTAAGTCCTCTATGAAAATAAATTCCAGCCCAGCGTAACTCTCCTTCAAGTTTGATGGAGAAGTGAAATACTTCCATGACAAAGAACAACTAAAGAAATTCATGATGACAAAGCCATCACTACCAGGCTACTGAAAGATGTCCTAGAGAGAGACCTCAATGACCAGAACTCCATGAATGAGAATGGAAGGAACTCTCTAAATGGGGGAAACAATTAAACACAGGATAAAAAGGAGTAAGCAGCAGCAGGTAAATAACATGACAATCATAAGTCAACACATTTCAATTATAACCATCAATGTAAATGGACTCAGTTCACCAAATAAGAGAAATACCCTGGCACAATGCATTAGGAAACAAAATTCAACAACATGCTGTATAAAAGAAACACACTTAACTCAAAAAGACATTCATAGGCTTAAAGGATGGAAAACAATACTATATGCCCCAACACCTCAGAAAAATGCCGGGGTAGCAATCCTGTTCTCAGACAGTCTCAACTTCAAGCCAAGAATGATCAAATGAAAAATAGAAGGCCACTAGATACTTACTGGTTAGGGGAAAAAATTAAAAGCAAAATGTAACACACATAAATATATACACACCAGACACAGCAGCACCCAACTATATAAGACAAATTTTAAAGGACATGAAAAATCTAATATCTAATACCATAATCTTAACAGGAGACCTTAACACCCCCTTATCCCAAAATGATAGGTCAAGGAGGCTAAAAATTAGCAAAACAGTAGCAGACCTGAACCAGAGCTTGGAAAAAATGGACTTGGTGGACATTTACAGAGTGTTTCACCGAACCACAGCTGAACACATTTTTTTCAGCTGCACATGGGATATTTTCTAAAATAGACTACATATTGTTCTATAAATCATGCTTACGTATATGCAATAAAACAGAAATTATCCCATGCATATTATCTGAACACAGTGCAATGAAACCAGAAATAAATGAGACAAGAAAACAGAAAAAAAACCCTAAACACATGGAAATTAAACAACACCCTACTCAGCAACCAATGAGTGATAGAAGAAATTGAACAAGAAGTTCAGTAATATCTACAATTCAATGAAAATTCAAGAAAACTTATCGAAATTTATGGGATATGATGAAAGCAACTCTCAGAGGGAAATTTATAGCTCTGAACTCACATATTAGGAAAACAGAACAGGAACAAATAAACACCCTAACATTGCACCTCTGACATCTAGAAAAAGAAGAGCAAACGAAACCCAGAGCACAAAGACAGGAAGGAATCATGAGATTAGAGCAGAAATTAATTCAATTGATAGGAAGAATACAGTTCAAAGAATTAATGAATCAAAAAGCTGGTTCTTTGAAAGATTAAATAAAATTGTAAGCCCCAAGCTAACCTCATCAAAAAGAGGAAAGAAAAAATTCAATACAAGCAATAAGAAAAGAAAAGGGTGTAACTACCACAGACCCAGTGAAGTTCAGAAGATTGTCAATAGCTACTTTGAGAACTTTTACTCACATATGAGAAGACACAGACAAAATGGACAGATTCCTTGAAAGTTACAAATTACCAAAACTGAATCGAGAAGATATAACAACTCTCAATAGGCCAATAACAGCCAACGAGATACGAAACATAATAAAAAGCCTACCCACAAAGAAAAGTCCAAGTCCTGATGGATTCACAGCTGAATTCTGCAAGAAATTTACTGATGATATAATCCCTATACTCCTCAGACTTCAATGAAATTGAAAAGGAGGCAGTACTCCAAAAATCATTTCTGGAGGCAAGTATTAAACTGATATCAAAACCAGGAAAAGACGCAACTTAAAAATAGAACCACAAGCCAATCTTCTTCATGCACATAGATGCAAAATACCTCAATAAAATCCTAGTAAATAGGATACAGCAAATCATCAAGATTATACACCATGACCAGGTAGAATTTATCCCAGGGATGCAAAGATGGTTCAATATTTGAAAATCTATAAATGTAATACACTAAATCAATAGAGCCAAATCTAAAAAACTTGTGATTATCTCAATTGATGCAGAACAGGCTTTTGACAAAATCCAACACTCATTCATGTTCAAGGTCCTACAGATAATTATGGCCTCTACTTCAATATGATAAAAGCCATTTATGACAACCCAGTGCCTAATATAATTCTCAAGGGGTAAAGCTGAAGTCTTTTACTGTCATATCTAGTATAAGACAAGGATGTCCCCTATCACCCCTTCTATTCAATATAGTTCTGGAATCATTAGCTAGAGCCATTAGACAAGAAAGAGAGAGAGATAAGGAATAAGAATAGGTAAAGAAGAAGTTAAATTATCACTATTTGCAGATGACATGATACTTTCCTTGCAAGACCCAAAAACTCCACCCAGAAGCTACTAGAAATGATACACAAATTCAGTAGCACAACAGGATACAAAGTCAGTACTCAAAAGTCAATAGCATTCCTCTATACAGACAACAAACACAATGAGAGGGAAATTAGAGAAACAGTACTTTTTACAATAGCACTGCAGAAAAGGAAATACGTTGCAATTAATCTAATTAAAGAAGTCAAAGATCTTTTCAAGGAAAATTACAGTACTCTGAAAAAAAAGAGATTATAGAGGATTTTAGAAAATTGAAAGATATTCTCTCCTCCTGCGTTGGAAGAATCAACATTGTGAAGATGGCTATACTTTCAAAATTGCTCTACAAATTTAATGCAATCCCTATCAAACTACCAACATGCCCCCCAGACCTAGAGAAATCATTCCTCAAATTTATTTGGAATCAGAAAAGACTTAGAATAGCAAAGGCAATCCTGGGCAACAAAGACAAGGCAGGAGACATTACAATTCCTGACTTGAAATTATACTACAAATCTACTATGATAAAATCAGCATGGTACTGGCAACAAAATAGACCAGAGTATCAATGGAATAGATTAGAAGATGTAGAAGCCTGTATGAACACACTCAGCCACATTATCTTTGAAAAAGGGGCCAAAATGTTCAGTGGAAGAAAGATAGCCTCTTTAACAAATGGTACTGGAAAAACTGGCTCTGCACTATACTGAAACTGAAACTTGACCCAGGTCTATCACCATGCACTAAGCTAAAGTCAAAATGGACTAAAGATCTAAACAGTAAAACAGAAACATAAAATCTCCTGGAGGAGAAAGGAGGAGGAACTCTTGAAGACATGGGGTAGGCCAAGAGTTCATGAACAAAAATTAAAGCACAGAGGTAATAGTAGAAAGAATTAACAACTGGGGCTTCCTCTTATTGAGAAGTTCTTGCATGTCAAAAAAAAAATTACCAACAAAATGAAAGGACAACCCATAAATTTTGAAGAAATCTTAACTAATAAGCATTCAGAAAAAGGTCTGCTCTCTAGAATATATAAAGAACTAAAAAATATTAGTGTCTCGTAATTTAAAGACCCAATCCAGAAATGGGCATCTGAGATGAACACACACTTCTCAGAAGACGAAATTAAAGAAGCAAATAAATACATGAAAAAATGCTCCACATCGCTAGTCATCTGTGAAATGCAAATAAAAACAACACTGAGATACCATCTCACTCCAGAAAGAATGGCTATCATAAGGAAATCGACCAACAGCAAATGTTGGCGAGGTTGTGGGGAAAAAGGAACACTTCTCCACTACTGGTGGGAATGTAGACTGATGCAACCATTATGGAAATCAGTGTGGAGACTCCTTTAAAAACTAGGACTGGAAATCCCATTCAAGCCAGCTATCGCCCTACTGGAAACTTTCCCAGAAGAACTGAAATATCACTATATCACTATATCATAGTGATATATGTGTACCTATGTTTATAGCAGCACAATTTCTGATAGCCAAATCTTGTAAACAACCAAGGTTTCTGTCACCTGAGGAATGGATGAAAAAGATGTATTTTTAAACAATTGAGTATTACTCAGCTATAAAGAATTATAAATTCTTGAAGCATTTATATTTCAATGAATGCCACTTGAAGATATACTTATAAGTGAAATAACCCAGACCCACATGTGTAAATATCATATAGTCTCCCTTGCATAAGAACTCAAAAGAAGAAATACAAATACAAAGGTATAACACAATTAAAAGGTAAACGAGAACTTGAGGATTAGACAATGAATTAAAGGCAAGGAGAAAAACTAGCAAACATGACAGGGGCAAAGTCATATTTTTGTATGCACAAGATGGGGAAGGCAATGGTCCTCAGAAACATCAGCAAGTTTTTGAAACTAGCAGTTAACTAGTAGGATTCTAACCCCAACTATACATGCTGATACTTGTGAACTAAGCAACTGCACTGAAGATAGCAATGTGTAATGGCAGGGTCATGCTTGGAATGCCTGTCACTCTGGTCTTCTAAATATGTACTGCTTGTCATGACACAGCAATTATTGCCATACTGTGTCTCAAGTGAATTTTTGTTTTAGAAAAGGTAATAAATGAAAAAAAGAGACAAAAAATGTCACAGCACTTTCCTGCTAAGATGCTGTATGTAGCTAGATTTCTAAATTTCTGTGTAAAAAATATGTAATTGTTTATTCATATTTTTTAAATGTTTACATTTTTTTAAATTTTTTTCTCTATATTCTGTAAGGACTTAAAGTTTAAAATATCAACACCTGATGGAAAATACCTGTTCCATGTTATGCTTAAGATGTTTGATATTCAGACAAATAGTGAGGTTAAACCCAACTGCATATGTTGTAGAGTAATAATAAACTTCTCTTCTGGAGGGTTAACAACCTGAGTTTGCAGACCAAAAATTAGAGGAAAAGAAGACCTGTGAGGACAGCCAACATTTTGGCCCTAGCCTTTCATGCTCTGTGAAGACTTAGGACTTAGGGAACCTATACTATAACATCATGGAACTCAGTTGTGTCCCAAAATTTCTGATCAAGGAGATTATTGGGCCACAGAGGAACATGACTGATGATGTAGAGTGTGCCTAAGGAGTGTCACATGGAGAGAAAACATTCTCTCAGGCTTTCACAGAGAGCACATTGGTCAACCAATGGCTGTGACTCATCCACATGGCTGAAGCTGGCAGAGGATCTACAAACTGCGATACAGGGTTTCAGTATAAATCCTGAGGGGATTTGACTGACCTTATCAAATACAAAAGTTACATTTCTTGCTATATAGGTCTTGCTTTATCTTGGTCTTAACCAACCAGCAGAAAAGTCTAAAACTGAGGTAATAAAAGTATTAATAGGCTGAGGTGTAAAAGCCTCAAGTCAACAACTTCTGACATTGCCAGTCCTACAGACAACCCACTACTATTATGGACTACTAGAGTATACTGGAATATTTTGCTATTCATGAACATATAATATTTAAATGACAATGGAATACCTTTGTCTGACAAAACTAAACAAAAAAGGGAGCTATAAATGAATGACCATTTTGTATCTGTATATTCAAAATGATTAGGATATACAGGTACATTCCCTTATTTCAATGAAAAAAATTCATTCTAATAGTCTTTGTATCTGCATAATCATATCTGCATCTTGTACAATGAATAACCACTAAGACAACAATATGTAATGTATTTATTATTGAAACTGTCTTACTAATCGGCTTTGAAACTATCTCATTACTATTTGTTTCTCAATAAAATTTTTTTTAAAAAAGAAAAAGAAAAAAAAGTGCTGATTTATAGTCTGTCTGAAGGGTCTGGACTTCATGAGGTGCTTATTGGCTCAGGAGGAACACTACGGTGATTGAATGGTATGCAGATTCTCAGTGGCGAGCTGCAGAGGTGAAAACAAAGTACCATCTCAAGGCAGGAGGAGACTTCTTCCTTAACAAGAATGTCAGTTATTGAGTCTTTTGAGCCAGGAAATTAGTAAACAAAAATCTAACTTCTAGAAGCTTTTGCCATCTTCAGTTCAACTGTACAATATTCCAACTTTGCAAACAAAATGATCGCAGTATCACTTTGTCTTTCAAGCATATGGAAGCAAAGTAGCTTTAATGATTTTGTTATCATTTTCTTCAGAGATTTGACTCTTACCATGGTGCATTAAGTGCTTCACCTAGTTGGAGTCTCAAAAATTAGATCCAAACGCAAGACCTTGGCTTCAAAAATGGGAGGAGTCAGGACCACTACATCATGTGCCTTAAGTCTAGTGTTGTCAAGAGATGGCAAACTGGCACAAAGAGAAATCGTTTCCCTCTTGTTCCTTCCATGTCATAAGTCCTTGCTCAAAGCTGATGCCTAAGAAGATGCTGAATTAATTACTGATAAAACATCTTTCACAAGGCCAAGTCAAACAAGTTCATAGGAGAACAATATATGACTTACAAATCAAATCCAAGAGAACAATACATGACTTACAGGAGTGACTCAGAAAATAGAAACCAAATGGCCCAGCTCTGTGGTTCAGAGAACACACACAAGACCCCTGTTAAGAACTCAGAAGGGGGGTGGCGGAGATGGCTCAGCTAAATAAGTGCTTCCCTGGCAAGCACAAGAGCCTGAGTTCAATCCCTGGTTCTGAAAAAAAAAAAAAAAAATTCAAAAAGAATGCCAGTAACAAAGAAGGTCCGCAGCACCTGGGGAATGAGCTTCATTTCCCTCCTGCTCCAGAAAAAGTGGCCTCAAAGATTCCTGATCAGCTCACTCAATCAATCTCTCTTCCCTCTTTCCTAGGCAGCCCTTGGCCTTCTCCTCCACACTCACAGCCAGCCACTGCTATCACCCTCTGCCCACAGTGTGGCCTGGGCTTAAACACAGATGCAGGGAGTCAGGTAGGGCCCAGGAGCAGGTACACTGTAGCATCCAGAGCAGCTGCATAGTGTATTAGGCAGTCTCTTGGGCTCACTCCTACCAAGGATGCTATAGAGTATACCTGGTGTCAAGGTTGCTGACCCTCAGAGGTCACCGTGTTCTGTATGAAGGCCACTTACTGAGAACTGGAGATGGACCTCCATGCTCCAGGGCTTCTGGTTCAAAGGCTGGCACAGCAGAAGGTCCCAAGTCCCAACAAGGTGAGGTTCCCAGACCTAGGGTCCCATGAAAGGGTCTGGACTCACACGGTTGAGTGAGTGTGACATTAAATAGAAATTGTAAAACCCCACAAGAGGTGGAGAAAGATCACAGAAGGAAAGAAATTAATTGAACTTGCTTTCTTGCTTTTTGACAAGTAAGCGTCTGGCATTGTTACTATACATCATGTAGTGAGTTAGGCAGCCAGTCGTGGCTAGATTGATCTGAAGTGAAGACTTCAGTAAGTATTCAAGGAATTTCAGGGAGAGGAGCTGTCCCTTCACAAAGCTGGAAGAGGCCCTGCACTAGATTTATTGCTCTACTGGAGAGTGAATCTTAAAACACATCATTGGAGACAAAATTCTGACTGCATATTCCACACGACAGACATAAAACCAACTGGCCAGCCCTTGACAGAGCCCTGACAGTAGTAGCTGAACAGCTTGATCAAGGTACTCCCAAAGTGAGACCTATACAGCCACTCGAGTCTCTCAAACCAATCAATTCCCTTAATGCTCTAATTTGAATCAGAACCTTACAGCATGCAACTGTACGGGGCTTGAGCTACACAGAGATCGTGGATGCTACACGGGATGACAGCCAATCTCAGCCCACATCTCCATGAAAGTCCCATCCACTCTTAGGAAGGGGCTGGGTGGGCAGACACACATCCCATCTGATTATTGCAGTCCTACTCCACAGGCCTGTTCCCCTCTGACTACAGCGAACTCAAAATTTGTTCTGAAGTACATAGAAAGTGACAAGAGCTGGCCACATAGCTCAGTGGATTAAAGCACCTTCTTAGGCAGACATAGGGACTGGGGTTCAGTCCCCAGTGTGCCGTCATAGGCCCCATCCCCAGGGTGATCTAAGGCAGCAACTGAGACTGGCTGTGGTGGCACACACCTGTAATACAAGTGCTTGGAAGGCTGAAAACAGGAGGATCAGTAGTAGTCAAAGCTGTGTGGTGAGGCCCTATAGATCCTACACTAAATACATTTTAAGAAAAACAAAGCCAGAAAATGACAAAAATATGCCATGTATGAAAGAAAGATAATTCTAAATGATAGATCAACTGGAAATTAAAAGGCAAAAGCAATCTCTAAAGAATCAGGGAAAATAATAGCAGTCATGAGCAAAGGGGAGATTTACTTCTGTGGAAGCTCCAATCTTGATTCATGGCTTTGGCGATCCTTTGGGGACAACTTTGGGAGGAATGGAAAAGAGTAAGCCGCAGCCCAGGGAACAAAAATTATGACTGGCTTGACTATGCAAGACAGTAACAGACGCCCACAAGTTGAATTTTGGAAGCAGCTGTGGGGTCCAGACTCTGTTCCCAAGTCACTGCTGATCATAAGCCCTGAGGTAAAGTTGTGTTTTTATTTTTCTCTGAGGTACCCTTTTATCTGTGAGTAGAACTTGTTGTTGCAAATAATCTTTGCTTTGTGCTCCTTAGCTAGTGATTAACAATGCCATGCTGCGTGCTGTGCTAAGTGCCATACCTACTTTAGATTACTATTCCCATTTTACAGAATAGCATACAAATTGGGTCTTGGAGCACATAGGTGTCTTCACAGTATCTCAACCAAAACTGTCAAGACCAAGTTCGTCTAACTGCCCCAAGTGGGTGCTCCGTGTTGCATAATTCCTCATAAGGCAGAGAGGCCTGGTTTGCTCACCACTTCTGTAGGAACCTTTTGTTATCTTTTGTCCTCTGGACTTGTGCAAAGTATCCTTGTGAGTTCAAAATAAAAATATGGGGCCCGAGGAGATGGCTCAGAAAAATAAAGCACTTCCCTGGCGAGCACAAGGGTCTGAGTTCAATCCTTGTTCCTGCCAAATAAATAAATAAATAAATAAATAAATAAATAAATAAATAAAAATTAAAATCTGTTTCATCACAAGAAACATAAGGCTAAAATGGCTGCTGGAGAGTTTGTGTTTATCCTTGTGTTTCTTTATGTTTTGGGGTGTGTGTGTGTGTGTGTGTGTGTGTGTGTGTGTGTGTATTGCTGGAAACTGAAGCTACAGCTTTTATGCTGAGCTATATCTCCAACGCTTTTGGTTTTTTATCTCAAGACAAAGTCTCACAGAGTAACTAAATTTCCCAGTCTGGGCCTGAACCTGCAGTCTTTCTGCCTCAACTTGCAGGAGTGCTAGAATTATAGGTGTGCACCACTGTGTCCACTTAGAAGTTATTTTATTTCAAATAATTTGTTTGAGAAAAATGATTATAAAAAAGTCAAATTTCTTTATTTAACACAAATTTTTGTTTAACATATATGTGATGTAACATCAAGGGAAAGCTTTGAGCATTTTACAAAAGCCTGAAGACAGTGTCAATTCTTTGCAGTGACCCCTGACTATTAAATAGGCTCCACATCTAAGGTCTTCCCGGTGCACACATTTTTTGTCCTTTTTTTTTTTTTTTACATGTTTTGTACAGGGTCTCACCACACAGCTCAGACTCTGTAGTGCTCCTCCTATTTTCAGCCTCCCCAGCACTAGGATTACAGGCATGTGCCACCACACCTGGTCTCAGTGGCCTGTTCAGGGTTTGTCTAAGCAGGCTCTTTTTTTTTTTTTTTTGGCAGAGTTTCACAGTGTGGTACAGGCTGGCCTTGAACTCACTTTGTAGTCGAGGTTGACTTTGAATTCACAGCAGTTCTCTTGCCTCAGCCTCCTAAATGCTGCAATTAAAAGCATGAGCCATCATGACCGGGTCAAGCTTTCTGCCATCGTTCAAGATGGCCTGATCACTTCCAATGACTGGACTTATTTTTAATAGTTAAAAAAAAAAACCTAGTTGTTTTCAGCTTGGTAAAAATTGGAAACCTCACTTATTAAAGTGCCATCAAACCCCCGAATCATGCGAATTTGCTTTGGCATGGCCGCTCCACCACCCGCCCAGAGTGAAAAAAAAAAAAAAAAAAAAAAAAAAAAAAAAAAAAAAAAAAAAAAAAAAAAAAAAAAAAAAAAAAAAAAAAAAACAGATTTAAACACTAGAGGGCAACATTGATCCTCAAATAAATACTCAAGAGAAAAACTAGGGATGGATGAAATTCCTCACTAATTTTTTCTTCCCTTTAACACTCACTTTTGGAAAAATTTTCCAGCGCCACTAAGAAATGCTGTATCCTGTTCTGTGTGTTACTCCTGCAACCCAACATATCCAAAATCCAGTCTCCTCCTCTCTGCCCTCTGGACTTTCTAACTACTCCGCTAATGCCAGCAGATGCCCAGGTAGAAACCTGCAATGTTTCGCTTCACTTCAAATGTGTGCCTGACTGTTTTCCACCCCTGGCCGACTTTGGCGCAGGGAGAGCTGGAACCTGAGCAGCCTCACCCCCCACCTTCTCCTCAAAGTCTGGCACCACAGTTGTTGTGAGCTCGCAGACGAGCAAATCTTGATAGCCAGATGTCACGGATGCGCTCTCAACTCCTTCCTCTCGCTCATTCCCCTCCTTCTAACAGCCATCCAGCCCTGAATCAGTCAGAACCATATTTTCAGTTCACCTCCTACCTCTGCAGACAAGATTATTTGCCTAACCAGACTTTTAACAGACTCCTGATCATGCTCCTAAGCCCGTCTGTGCCAATCCTTATCAGAACCTTTCAGGAAGATCTCTGCTAAGTCAGTCTGCAAGAACCCTGAATCCTCTCTCTACATCTGCTGAGGCTCCTCACCTCCTACCAACACACCAGTGACATCTACCCCCCCCCCCGGTGGGCTTCACCGGAATATTATTAGGTCATTCTTGTCATAATCCCTTGCCTCCTGATGCTACCGGCTAGCAATTTTCTATTCACCAACCTTCATCTGCTCCTTGCCTCTTGGTCCTCACTTTCCCAAGCTGCACTCGGAGTGAGCCCAAGTTTTCTCCCCACTGCAAGCTCTGACAGCTACCAGGCTGTCCGTACCTATCACCAGTGACCTGAGCAGCCATCCTGCCTGTGCTCTGACGAGTATGTCTGAGTAACACTTTCCCTAGTACTATCTCCAGCATTCCATCCAAGGCTTACGCATCCTTCATGTATCCTTGCAGTAGCCTGTTAAACAGAGTCTCCTTCCATGTTGTCAGCTCCTTGCCACTCATACACCACCTTCCCTTCATGAATATCAGTTGTCAATCATGAAAGGATTCCCCGGTTGATCACAGAGTCTGGCCTCCTTTGCAAAATCAGAAACCTACCTTTCCCTTACCAGCCCTCTCCTTCCCCAGCAGACCGAAGTACACTTGTTCCAGCCTGCAGTGTCCTACCTCTGCCTATGCCCTGGCCTCCACTCTCACTACCCAGTTGGGCCTGAGTGATCAACTACTCATCACCTAGCTGTGCCAGACATACTCTGGGACAGTTCCAGCCCACAGCACTGGAACTCTGCACACTGCGCATACACACACGCACACACACACACACACATACACAGAGGACATGGTGCTGCCATTTTCTCTTTGGGTCCCAAGGGCCTCCCTGTTGTTACTCTGATGACAGGCCCATTAAAAATATTTTCTGAACTACAGTTTGTGCAGACATCTTTCAAATTCGATTCTGTAGGGCCAGAGCCCAAAGTTAAGCTCCCCTTGAGTCCACTGGGACAGGGACAGAAATCTTTTGCTCCTTGCTCTGCTTTTCATGGCTTTTTAAGGGATTGAATTTTTATTCTCATAATGACATTCAAGCAGCCTTTCTTGAAAGTACATATCAAAATGCTGTGGCACCTTGCTTAGGAAAATTGAAATCCCAGTATTTTTTTTTTTTACTTTATTGAACTACACATGTCAATCAGACAGTTTCAAGACACCTTAACAATACAGATTCGATAAATTAATACATTGCAAACTGTTTTCATAATGTTTTGGTATTGTACAAGGTGCATACATGATACTATATTTACAGATATTATTTTAGCAGATATCTCTTATCGGTGAATTAAGAGTGTAACTGCTTACTTATCTTATTTTTTATACCTGAATTATATCAAAAATTCAATAATTATTTCCTAGTGGATGACCATAGTACTAGAAGCCGACATAATATCCTATCCAACCACCGTTAGTGCAGATCTTGCCTCTCATAGAATTATGTAGAAGCACAGCGTTATCTATCGCAACTGTATCTGTCTATGCACACACATCATGATTTTCCTTCCTATACCCCTTCCTTTGTCTACACCTGTCAAAGGTGGGCACTCCATTGTCATTCAACTAACTTAGGTGCTTGAACTCGACACCACAATCCAACACAGTCAGCATTCCACAACAATAGTGAGTTATTCAAAGAAATTGTTGACCATAGTCATTTACAGCTCAGCTTAATATTATAGCCCCACGACGTATACTTCATTTTTATACTTTTCTGCTGGATGGTTAAGACCTAGATAGATCAAGACTTATATACCAACACATGAACTTTATATTTCCTATGTGGTCAGTGAAGTTCCTCTCAGGGTTTATCTTGTAGTCCTGTACATTATTCTGTAGTTCCTTTGTCTGTGTCATCCATGTGGATGAGTCAAGGCCAATGCTTGACGGGAAGAAATCATAAAGATTAGAGCAGAAATTAACTAATTGAGATGAAAAAAACAGTTCAAAGAATCCACAAATCAAAAAGTTGGTTCTTTGAAAAACTAAATAAAGTTGATAAGCCTCTTGCCAACCTTATCAAAAAGAGGCAAAAGAAAATTCAAGTACAAGCGATAAGGAATGAAAAGGGTGAAATCCCACTATTGACCGTATTTTCTGTTTACCAAGGTCTGAGCTTGTCCGGCTCCTCGGCTGGGAGGAGTTGAGTAGGCTCAACGCATTCTTGCCCAGATCTGGATGGACACACAGGATGCTTGCTATGGGCTGACTTTGCCCTCCGAAATTCACACATTGAAACCTAAGCCCTAGCACTCCTTGTTAGGCTTGGTGAGTGAGAAACAAAACAAGGTAGAAAGAGCCTTAATTGGTGGACACAGGAAGGCTGCTGAGAAATGCAATGACCTTCTATGGAAGAGAGCTGAGATCAAAGAATATATTGGGCTGAGGTGGGGGTGAAGTTTATGGGGTGATGTGGCAGGTGGTGACTGGTCAGAGGTGGTTGCATGTGCATCAGCAGAAACGGAAGTTGTGGTCAGGAGGGGCGAGGAAGAGGGTGGAAGCTGGCACAGGAGGACACGTGATTGCGTATGGGCCCTGTGCTGTGCAGGATCATCACCATGATGACCCGCAGAATCAATCCTGAGTGCGACTGTGATGGTCAACTCTCCATTGCTGGGACAAAATACCCTACACCCACAGCTTACAGGAGGTAGAATTGGATATTGGCTGTCTCAGAGGTTTTCATCCATGCTTGGATACCTCTAAGGAGAAACATCACAATGGAGGAAAGCTGCTCGATGCCTGCAGCCAGGAAGCAGAGAGAAGGGGAAGAGCCTGAAAAGAGGGGCCTAGAGCCAGACTTATCCTGAGACCATGTCCCCAAGACCAACTTGCTCTGACCAGGCCTTACTTCTTGCTAAATCATTCAGCATTCATGGAGTTAGCCAGTGAAGATATCACTGTCCTCATAATCCAGTCACCTCTCCAGGAGGCACTCCATCCAGCCACGCTGAAACTCAGAACTAAATGTCACAGAGATCACAGGCAGATACCAGGTCTTTATGCAATAATTAGGCTCTACTGCAATCCCACTCCAATCTACTATCCTTATAAAAGGAGGAAATTTGAAGTCACATGAGGAAATAAAGCAAAAAAGACATCCATTTACAAACCAGAGACAGCAGCCTCAGGAAAAATCAATGGGCTGACATCTTGATCTGAGATTTCTGATCCCAGAACTGCTGTTGGTCGCACCAGCCAGAGCTGCCTTGTCACTGCAGTCCTGGCAGACTGTTACCTCACCTCAGCCATACTACCTGTCCTGCCCACCCTGCGCCTGTCCCAGCAGCGGGACCTCACTGCACACACTATCTCATGATGGCTTTGTCCACCTACTGACAAGTCAGCATCTTTCTAAGCCTTGTGTTTCTAATGGTGCAGTACCCATTTTGAAATTGTAAACACACACACACACACACACACACACACACACACACACATATTAGTCTTTTCTTAAAGTAGCCATGCCTTGTCTTTTCAGGGCAGTTTAAAAGACACAAGATTGCTGCAGAATAATTTTGTTTGTTTGTTTGTTTTACTTCTTTTAAAATTTTTATCAAGAATATTGGTACAACTTAGATATACATAATGAGCACGTTCCTCCTAGGAATTCAGACCTGCGCACAATATGCCCCCATTATGCTTCTTCCCCGATCCCTTCCACTCCTTGCAACCTGTCTTTCCCTCCATATTTACAAAGCCTTACTTCCATTTTACCCTCCTTTTCTCATTTTTTCTTTTATTTCCCATTCCCTTCTTCCCTGCATAGCTATCTTTTTTTCAGCAATTTCTTCCCACTTCACGATACACTTTGGTCTTTATTTACCTTTTCAATTTCTTACATCAAAGGAGCAATGTTAGGGTCAGCCAGATAGTTCAGCAGACTAAAGCACCTGCTTAGGCAGAGCACAGTGGCCGCGGTTCAATCGCCAGCATGCTGTGCTGGCCCCACCCACAGGTTGCCCTGCGACAGTGACTGAGCCTGGGCATGGTGATGTGTGCCTGTAATCCCACTGCTTGGAAGGCTAGAAACAGGAGCATCACTATGAGTCCAAGGTACGTAGTGAGACCCTGTAGACTCTGTAGACCCTGTACTAAATACATAAAAAATAAGCAATGCTATATTTACACATATCTGTCCAATTTCTTTCACTTAAGAGTATGTTTTTAAAGTATATCCGTTTACTAAGGAATGTCTCAAGTCTATCTTTTATGGCTGAGTAGTGCTCCATTGCAGAGTAGTTATCCATTCCTCAGTGGACATTAACGTCTCAGGTCTGTCCTTTGCAGCTGAGTAGTATTCCATTGCAGGAAAAAGAACTGTTTTTATCCATTCCTCAGTCAGTGGGCACTTGTGTTGCTTGCAAGATTTATCTACTACAAACTGTGACACTATAAACATGGGTGAAGATGTATCACTGCAATATGATGTCTTTCATCCTTCTAGGAAGATACCCAGAAAGGGAATTGCTGGGTCAAATGGAGCCTCTAATCCCAGGTCTTTGAAGACGCTCCACGCTGATACACACCAGTCTACACTTCCAGCAACAATGAGTAAAGAGCAAAGGTTACTTTTCCACATCACCCCACTAGCATTTGTTATTGGTTGACTTCTTGATGAGAAGAAGGAAGAGTGAACAGATAGAGCACTTGAAGACATTGGTGTAGGCAAGGATTTCATGAAGAAAATCCTGATCACACATGAATCACAAAGAATCAATGCAACTGGGAACTCATTCTATTAAAAAGATTTTACACAGCAACCGGGGAGATGGCTCAGTAGAATAAGTAATTGCCTTATGCTGAAACAACTCAGCATTGTTTTCATTTGCATCTCTCCAATGCCTAGTAATGCCCAGCATTTTTTCATACATTTGTCACTTGTAGTTCCGCCTCTGAGAAGTGTGTATTCATCACAGATGTCCATTGTAGTGGTTGATACATTGCATCAGTGAAAAGTTTATAAGCTTAACTAGTGACTAAACAGGGGGCCAGGGTCATCAAGTTGTAAACATCCTGAGCCTATGGGAGAATGCTACACCCACCCTGAGGGAGTATGATGCTTACCCACTCTGAGGGAGGAAAGGAGGCCTACTCTCCCTCCTCTTTACTCTTGTTGCTTTCGCTGTCTTCTGCACCTTGAAGTGTTGCCCCTGTGCCATCCCCCTGCCATGAAGTCAGCTGATGACTGACCAAAATCTCCACAAGCTGTGAGCTATGTAAATCTTTCTTTCCTTAATTTTGGGTGTCAGGTATTTTGTTTCAGCAATGAGAGAAAAAGTAACTAAGGCACCCATAGTTCAATCACATTTTTAAATTTGTGGAGGAAGCTAATTTTTTTAAATTCTTCATATGTTCTCAGTATTAGACCTTTGAGAAACAACTGGCTAAAAATCTTTTCAATCCTGTGGGTTTTCTTTTCACTCTATTGATAATTTCTTTTTCTTTTTCTTTCTTTCTTTCTTTTTGTTTCAGAACCAGGGATTGAACTCAGGCCCTTGCACTTGCAAGGCAATTACTTATTCTACTGAGCCATCTCCCCGGTTGCTGTGTAAAATCTTTTTAATAGAATGAGTTCCCAGTTGCATTGATTCTTTATGATTCATGTGTGATCAGGATTTTCTTCATGAAATCCTTGCCTACACCAATGTCTTCAAGTGCTCTATCTGTTCACTCTTCCAGTGGATTTAGGGTTTCTGTTTAACATTTAGATTTTTAATCTACTTTGATTTTAGTTTAGTGCATGGAGAGAGACTTGGGTCTGGTTTTAGTCTTCAGCATGTGAAAAGGCAGTTTTTCCAGAAACATTTATTAAAGAGACTGTTTCTTCCAGGGAACATGCTTGGCCCCTTTGTCAAAACTAAGGTGGCTAAGTGCGTTTCAGTTTGTTTCTGCATCTTCTACTTTGTTCCACTGGTCCCCAGGTCCGTTTTGTTTCTGCCATGACCATGTTGTTTTTATCACAGTACCTGTGGAGTACAATTTCAAGTTAGGGATTGTGATGTCACATGACTTATCTTTGTTGCCTAAGATTCTAGGTCTCTTCTGTTTTCAAATGAATTTTAGGAATGTTTTTTCTAGCTCTTTTTTTTTTTTTTTTTTTTTTTTTTTTTTTGTCTTTTTGAGACAGGGTCTCACTATGCAGTTCAGGCTGGCCTAAAGCTCACTTTGTAGCTCAAGCTGGTCTCGAACTCACAACAGTCCTCCTTCCTCAGCCTCCTGAGTGCTAGGATTACAGGCCTGCGCCACCACGCCTGGCTGTTTTTCTAGTTCTGTAAGGTATTCACATGGTATTTTGATTGGTACTGTATTAAATCTGTGTAGAATTTTGGGAGTGTGGCTATTTTCCCTGTTTCTCCTTCCTATACATTAGTAAAGGATATGTTTCCATTCTCTGATATCTTCTTCAGTCTTCTTTTATGGAGAACTATAATTTTATAGATCTTTTACTTCCTTTGTTAGACTGCTTCCTACGTATTTTTTTTTTCAGTACTTTGAGAAAGGTGTTATTTCTCTAATTTCTTTGTCAGTGTATTTCTTATTTATGCACAAGAATGCTATTGATTTTTTTTAGTGTTGACTTTGTATTCAGCTATGCTGCAGAATTCAGCTATTAAATCTAGGAATCTTATGGCGAAGTTTTTGGTGTCTTCTATAGAGAGTATCATGTCATCTGTTGATAATGACAATTTTTCAACTTCTTTCTCTCTTATCCTTATTCCTCTTCTTCCCCTTTTTTTGTCTAATTGCTCTGGCTAATGCTTCAAAAATCAAATAGGAGTGATAATAGTGGACTTCCTTCTCTTGTTCCTGATTGTAGAATGAAAGTTTTCTGTTTTTGACTGTTTAATATGATGTTGGCTATCAGTTTATCATAGGTAGACTTTATCAGATTAAGGTAAAGATCATATATTCTAATTTTTCTGTAATTTTTTTAAAATAATGATTATGTGTTGAACTTTGTCAAATGCTTTTTCTATATCTATTGAGATGATCATGTGATCTTTGTCTTTAGCTCTATTGATACAGTGTATTGAATGCACTGATTTGTATGTGTTAAGCTGTTCCTGCATCCCTGAAATTAATCCTATTGGGTCATGGTGTATAATTTTGATAATTTTCTTGTATTTTACTTGCCAGTATTTGTTATTTTTGTGTCTGTGTTCATTAGGAAAATTGGCCTATAGTTCTTTTTTTGATTGGGCCCTTCTCTGGTTTCTGGCAACAGGGAAATACTTGGGTATAGAAGTAACTTCAGTTGCATATAGTTTCCCTTTCAATTTCATTACAGATTTTCATCACTATTGGTATTAAATCTTCCCTAAGTTTCTCGTAGAATTAAGCTGTTAATACATCGGGACTTAGGATTTTCTTACTTGGTAAGTATTTAATTACATTTTAAATTTTATTGACTGATATTGATTTATTTATAATTTTTATACCTTCTTGATTGAGTTTTGTCGATTCATGTGTATTTAAGAATTTGTCCATTTCTTCTGTGTTTTCCATCTTTTTGGAGTGCAGGCTCTCAAATTAGATGTTGATGATCTTGAGTTACAAAGGATCCTTTGCTATTTAATGCATTTCATTCCTAATTGCATACATTTTAGTCTTTTCTCTTTTTGATAAGATTGGCTAAGGGTTTGCCAATTTTATTTAATCTTTCAAAGAACCAACTCTTTGATTCATTGATATTTTGTATTGTATTCTTAGCCTTGATTTCATTAATTTCTGCACTTTATTTCTTCCCTTGTATGAACTTTTGCTTTATTTTGTTCTTTTTCTAGGGATTTGAAGTTCAATATCAGGTTGTTTATTTGAGCTTATTCTGTTTTCCCTATGTGAAAGTTACCACTATAAATTTCCCTGTTGGGACTGCATTCATTGAATCCCATAAATTCCAGGATGTTGTATCACCATTATCAATTAATTATAGATACTGTTTCATTTCTTGTTTAACTTAATAAGTGGCCCATTGGTTCTTTTGGATATTATTTAATTTCCAGGTGTTTATGTAGTTTTTCTGGTTTCTTTTGTTGTTGATTTCCAATTTCATTACACTGTGGTCAGGTAATATACATGGAATAATTTTAGTCCCTTTTCATTTACTTTAGCATGTTCTATGGGCTAGTATATGGTTTATTTTGGAGAATATCCTATGTGCAGCTGAGAAGGTTACATTTTCTCATGTTTTTGGGTAGAGCTCTCAGTAGACATCTACTAAGTCCATTTTTGCATGGTTTATTTATGATATTTATTGACTGATTTTTTTTTTGTCCAGTTGCAAAAGTGGGTATTTAGTTCTCTGATTACAATTGTGTTAGTGCTTATTTGATTTTTTCATATTTGTTTTGTATAGTGACTCTTATCTCTTCTTCTTGTAGTTTTCCCTTAATAAGTTTGTAGTAACCATGAAAAAGAGATACCTCAAAAGTAGCAAAGACTCCTTTGATCAGTCTTGACTTAAGGTTCACATTGTCTGCAAATAGAATAGGTCCTCCTATATTTTTGGGCTTCATGTCATATTGAGTATTGTTTTCCATCCTTTAACTTTTGGTTTATAAATTTTTTTTCGAGTTAAATGTGTTTCTTGTATATAGTACATTCTTGTATCTTGCTTCTTGAGCCATTCTGTCAGACCGTTTCTCTTGATTGGAGAATTGGGACCATTCACATTGATGGTTATAACTGAAATACAGTGTCTTAGCCTTCTTATATTTTCCTGTTATTGGTAACCCTGTCTTTCACCTCTGTTTAATTGTTTACCCTGCCTGGTGGTGTATTTCTATTGGTGTTTTTTGAATTGTAGTCTTCCTTATTTCTTTCTAGAATATCCTCAGAGCATTTGGGAGAGCTCATTTGATGGTCATAAATTTTTTTCAGTGGTTCTTTGTCAATGAGGTATTTTATGTGTCTACTAATTCTGGAAGATAGTTTTGTAGAAAGTATCAATCTAGGTTGAACATTGTTTTCTTTGATGGCTTAAAATACTTCATTCTAAGCTCTGCTGAATTTGGGAGTTTTTGTTGAGAAGTCTGATAAGGCTTCTTTTGTGTTTTCTTTTGCAGATGACTTTTGTTCTCTAACTACTTTTAATATTCTGTTCTTGTGCCAGATTTCTAGAATCTTGACTACTGTAGGCCGTGGTGTAGATTTATTTGTGTCATTGCTATTTTGAGTTCTATATGCCTCACTTACTTATATGTCAAATTCCTTATTGATGTTTGGGAAGCTTTTGTCATAATTTTTGTGAAGAGGTTTTTTTATGGCATTATGCTATCTCTAGCTTTCTCATTGACTCTGATCAATTTTGTGCTGTTCTTCCTTGCTTCATCTAGCAGCTTAGATTGATTTTTCATGGTCATTTGCTACTTTTAAGGTATCTCTTTTTCATGGTCACTGTCTTCAATCCTGTTTTCTAGATCTCTGACTTTGTTCAATCTGCTGCATATACTTTCCAAGAAATTTTTAATCTCCTGTATATCTATTTGGATCTTTTTCATGCCTTCCGTTTCTTTTTATGTTGGGCATTCATGGCTTCCATTATTTTCCTTTGCTCCTCTGTTTTTGTATCTGTGTTTACTCTAGATTTGTTAGGCATGTTTTTCATTTTGATCACCATTTCTATTTTTACCCAGGAGATTACTTTTTACTATAGCCACATCCACTTGTTGTTCTACTTCAGAAGAATCATTTTGAAAGGTACTCTATAGAGGCCTCAAGCACATTAACCTGCCTCCCCACTTCTATTTTTGAGTTATGAAAGAGAAGAGGGAAATAAGGATCAGCCTTTAACAACCTCAAACTCTCTCACATGATCTTTCTCTACCCTTTAACTTTCCCCACTTTTTTCTGTCTGTGTGAAAAATGGAGATTAATGATTCTCACCTTCATGGGTAACACAAAAGCCTAAGCTTCTCAAATCTCATAGGTGTTAGAAGACTCTGTTTTACATATTCTGGAAAGGAAGAGTATGGTCTAAACATACTCTTTTTTGTGTCATTTGGGACTGAGCTGTAAATATTATGTTTGTAAATTAAGATGCTATGTGGTTTCCTGTATTGTTATTGTATATAGTATACAGTGTGACATTGCATTAATGTAAGTTAAGATAGATTATGTTAATACTAGGCTTCTACATATCAATTTTATGTTTGGATTTGTTTCCTAAATTAGAATGACAATATGGGGGCCAGGGAGATGACTCAATAGAATAAACACTTCTCTGGCAAGTGCAAAGGACTGAGTTCAATATATATATACATATATATATATATATATATATATATATATATATATATATATATATATATCATGCACCAGTTTTGTGCTTTGTGTAATACTTTGCAAGTCAGAGATACTATCTCAAGTTCAGGTGGCTATGAAAGCCCTGTTCAAATCTTAGCTCTGCTACCAATAAACCAAGACTCCTAGCCCCAGTATTGGTTCTTTCTGATTCTATTTCCATATTTGACATCTATAATATGTGCAGACTAGAAATACCTGTCTTGGGTAGCTGAATGAAGAAATGAAATACAAAGGTTGGGGAGATGGCTCAGTGGAATAAGTGCTTCCCTGGCAAGCATAAGGACATGAGTTCAATCCTCAGTTCCACCAAAAAAAAAAAAAAAAAAAAAAAGAAATACAAAATATTCAGTGTGTTACCTGGCACATAGTAAATTTATATAGCTAAAAATAAATATAGACACATATAAAATAGAGACAGTGTCAGAGTTTGGAGCTTTTCAAGGAAAATAATATAAAATACATATTTTATAAGATCACTTTATAATAAATCACCAAAAAAATCATGTACAAAAGTGTAGAAAAACTGTCCACACACTAAAGACCGAAAACTCCAGCTGAGGGCCTGGATCCCATAGCTCATTATAATGCCTACCACAAATCCAGCTGGAGGCCAGGAGCCAATAGGCTAGGAGCCAGTGACAGTGTCTCATGCAGTCATGTTGCACAGATCTGTGCTAGCAAGGCGAAAAAGGTCAATAGTAGAAAGCAAAAAGTCTATGCCAGCAGGATGAAGGTTCTGTGCTGGCAGGCCAAGGGATGTGAACTGAAACCAAGAAGTGATGCTCATGATGAGGACCCAAGCTCCCTCAAAGTGCACTGTTATGGTTTGTGTCTAGTTGTCCCCCCAAAGCTTCATATAGTCATGGGGTGGGGACTCAAAACTTCATGAGTTTGATTAACTCATGATCCACTGGCATTATGTGCGATCCAAGGCTGGGATTATGGGTTTTAGTACTGCTAGGATTATGGGTGTGAGTACTTCCTCCAGCCTGGGGCAGAGAGCCTGAATATAATGTAACAGACAGAAAGACAGACTTTCTTTAGCGGTTGCTCTTTGTTGTTGCTGTTCGGTCACCATGAACTGCTGCTCTCTACCATGTGCCCCTCTGCCTTGGAGCCAGCTGAATATGGACTGAAACTTCCAGAAACTGTGAGCTAAATAAACCTTTCCTTCCTTCATTTTGGGTGTTGGGTATTTGTCTCAACAACCATGAGAAGTGACAATGAGATCCCAAGCTCCTCCTCTGATCAGAACAGGCAAGTTCACCAGAGAGGTCGTCATAACAAAGCCCTCTAGCAGAATAGCCCACGAGAAACAACAGCCTCCACAAGCTCCAACAGCTTCTCCAAACAGCATCCCCAACAGCTTCTCAATAGGTTCTCTAGTTCTATGTCTTAAGCTGCTGACAATAATCCTCAGGTAGGCCTCCCACACCCAGCACCACACTATCTCAGTTCAGCTGGGTATAATAAGTTTGTGATTAACTCATCACTTGGCAATCCACTATAGATAGATAGATAGATAGATAGATAGATAGATAGATAGATAGACAGACAGATAGATAGATCTATTGCATTTACAACTCTCCTGTAAGGAAATCTTACATTAAGAATAAGGTGTATCATGTCTTAGGTATATAGAGATTTAATAATTTTGTCTCAGTTAATTAGTGAGAACATGACTTAGAAAACAAAATTTAACCAGGTATGGTAACACATACCATAATCCCAGCACCTGAGAAGTTGAGGCAAGAGGATCACCAAGAGGTCAAGGCCAGCCTGAACTACATACCAAGACCCTGTCAGGAAAAAAGTAAAGAAAGCAGTAAACCACAGTGTGAAATTATTAACTTGTTTTAATTTCTGCAACAAGAATATGTCAATAAGTGCTTTAAAAATTGCTTTTCTGCTCAAGAGAATGCCTTTTTAGGAACAAATGCATTAATTGCTGCTTTTGGCTTTATTTAGCCCATTACTAAATGTCAGTTTGGGAAAGTAAAGGCAGATGAGAAGCAAGGTGACACAGGCTGATGTTTCCTGACCCCAAGACCCTAGGAACAGACTCACCCCAGACAAGGATGAGCAGGTGCAGCTTTATCTATGGATATGAATGGTCTATTCTTTTGGGTACCATGGGCATCTCTAGCGTGGCTATGTAGAGTCGCCTGTGTCTGTATAGTTCGGAAGAGCAACAGTTTTAAACAAAGACATATTCCTCTCACCAAAGTTTATTTTAGTATTTTGAGAACTAGAATAATTTAATTATACCATTAAACCATATTTTCTAGCTAATCTGAACTTTGCTTATGAAACAAACTCCTTTCTGTTGTTTTTTAATTTTAATTTTTATCTCCTTTCTCTACTTCATCCTCTGATTCTGAGGGATTCTGTACATACAAAATCACCTTTGACTGTCATGTCAGGTGTCTAGCTCTTATCCAGAGTTCTCCAGATCATTGATGTGCCTGGTAAACCCATATATTTTACCCACATCTCTGAGACTGCTAAAATGCATCCCCACAGAGAACCAAAGAATCTGGGTTTGAACGAAGTCAGCTTTCCCCTAAGAATCATCATCTTTGTTAAGTGATTTCCTGGGCTTTTTTGCTCAGGATGTGGTTAGAAGAATTATATGCAGGTCAGTATATTCTTTTAAATTTAAGGAAAAAGAAGACCTCAAAGACAGGCTTTTATTGTTGAGAAATTACTTCGGGCTTCATTCCATCTCTCCTCCTTGCCTGCCCACATCACTGTAGCAGGCCACTAAAAGAATCCACTAGGGCCAAAATACACTGACTACACAGAACTGCAGAACTTTTGGACAAGCCTCACACTCAGCCTTTGGATGACGCAAGACAGTGGCACAAATTAGTCATGCCCAGACAAGAGTGGCCTTTGACTAGGTTTATTTGCTTGGACTCCAAGTATCACCACCTACACTGAACCAAGCCTAGGATGGTAATAATCATTTATTGAAGGACACTCCCCCAGGCACAGGCAGGACAAGGATGAATGCAGCAGTAGCCATGATGGTCAGTAACTCAAAATCAACTCTAAAATAAATAGTACGGAAACCCAGGGATGGACAGGAAACATGAAACAGGAACTTCTAACTCAGAGAGCAGCAAGAGGAGATGGTAGAAAATATTTCCTGGAAAAATTAGAGCTGGAACTGCATCTTATTTTGAAATTACAGAGAATCCTTGTCTGGGGTGAGTCTGTTCCTAGGGCCTTGGAGTCAGGAGACATCAGCCTGTGTCACCTTGCTTCTCATCTGCCTTTACTTTCCCAAACTGACATTTAGTAATGGGCTAAATAAAGCCAAAAGCAGCAATTAATGCATTTGTTCCTAAAAAGGCATTCTCTTGAGCAGAAAAGCAATTTTTAAAGCATTTATTGACCTCTCTAGGTCTCTGTAATTTCATAGCAAAATATACTATGCATATTTTATATGCATAGTAAAGTCCTAGTGATCTCGGGAGATTGCTTCTTCAGCCAACACACTCCATAAACATCTCCAATTCCCACTGAAAATCGATGCCAAAGCTGTGATTTTTTTTCCCTCTGGGATTAATTTCTGCCTGTTTTCTTGCATTTTTTTCTTCTCATAGGACTAAAGCTACAAATCCAGTTCACAAAATAGGTACTTCTCAACTCTGAAAACTTTGGTAAGGGAAACATCCATTTCCTGCTCACTCAATTAAATCCTCACAGATGTTTGTTACCTGCCTCTGCCAAAGCTGTTAGAGACACAGGCTGAGGAGGTACTTGGACCCATTTGAAATGGGAGCATTTAATTCCATCAGGTGTGAGCTGGTGTGATAATTGCTTTGGGGACAGTCTGTTGTGTGCAACTCTAGGTCCTCGTTGTTCAGCTTAAAATACATTTTGCATATTGGTCCTACTTGTTCAGCTTAAAATGCATTTTGCATATCATACAAATCACTTAGAAAAAAATCCTTGGTGAGCTGCCTATAAAATTCCCAGCACAGGCTAAGTCATATCTTCAAGTACTTCATTTTTCCATTGGACCCAACTTCCCTAGAGCTTCAAAAAAACTCAAACTTTAATTAAAGACAAATTTTATTACCCTTCCCCTAAGGACAGAGAGACTGAGCCACTAGCTTAAAAGGAATCAACCAGAGTTTCAAACTCAGAGGAGTCATCTGCTGGTAAGCAGTAGCTCTGATGTCTGTTCATTAGATATTCTTTCTTCTTGCATTCCCTTTCAGCCAGATGTTTTTCAGTAATTGAAAAATAATGCAACAATTTGGTACAAGGGCAGGCCAAGGAAAATGCACACTGTTGAGATGGACTTCAGGACTATCATTATGCATTTAATTATGTAGTGCACTATAGATGAAAAACATTTCATTTTTAAAAATCCTCCTGTATGTGTATGTCTATAATATGTATGAAGCCCTCCAGATTAGCATGTTGAGGGCATCAATTAAACTTTTTTCTGCTTTCCATAGAACCACATTTTAGACTTGACTGTTCTCAGGCAGATATATTTACCTATGCACTTTTAATTTGTCTTCAACAGGGAATATTCACCAACAAATATTCCGTCAATACCCGATAGTCAAGTGGAAAGTTCCTTTGGAAACAGAACAGTTCTTTGGAAGCACTGTCCTTGGCAAAGCAACCCCTCCTTCCTCATAAAACCTAAAGCTTAAGTTGGGAAACTGCTAAGTCTATCTTTAGAGTCCCAGAACCCAAAGTATCTATCTAACAACCTTTGTCCTTAGGCTTTAGCTAACAAGCCACAGGAGGCTGAAGTCCACTATGGCGTCCCAGCCAGATAAAAAGGCAGGACACACTTGCAGAAAGTGACAAACACCCCACCTCCCGCCCACTGTCCCAGGATCTCTTTCTCCTCCTCATCAAAACTCTTTGGGACCTTGAGCTCCAGAAAGGGCTTTGTGACATGAATCCCCCTTTATTCTCCTTGAACCACCTTTCCAAATAAAGTCTCCTTTCTTGCCTTAACTCCTTGCCTTTTGATTATCATAGGGACTGGCCCTTTACCTGGTCTGGTGACAGTGATTGCAGATGTTGACAGTATCCTCCCTGCCAGGACCCTCTCTTCATGTCCTCCACCCTCCAGATCAGGGTCCCCTAAGTCTCCCATCCCATACTCATAGCAGCAGCCAGACTGCGCTGAATGACCAGCAGCACTAAGAGCACAGAGAAAGAAATTAAGAGTCCTGTAGGAAGATTTCTCTGCTGATCGTACTGCTCACCACCTGCAGCGCCTGAGGATTGCATGCCTCCACCAGGACAGGAGGGGGCAGCCTTGGCAGGGAGAGGAGCTTGCCCCAACTCTCCAGTCCTGCCTCTGTCTGGGGCCAGCAAGACAAGCCACTTGACCGTTCTGTGAACCTTCTCCAGGCTGTGCGCAAGCAAGATTTGCCAGCAGTGGTGACACTGTGGTTGTTACCAACCCACTCGTTCCTTCCATGATAAGCAACAAATCAGGCTTCGGCTTAGTCTGCTGTCTTCACCCAAAATTTGCTATGAAACCCCAGACAAATCCTTCCATGGTTCCTTTTCTTCCATCCACAAAACAAGGTTTTGAGATCCTAGTAGAACATCAGAGGGTTAGAGCTGCTGCATGATTTTGCTATTCATTAATTAAAATATAAATGTTCAAGTTCTTAAAAAATACAATGATGTCTTTTCTGTATTTCTTCCTCCTTTTTCTTTTGGAGGCAAGGCCTTGCTGTCTGGCCTAGGCTGGCATCCCACGCATGATCATTCTGCCTGTATAATAGAAATCTTATCATAGTGCCTCAAATTCCCTGAGATAAGCTCTGTGCACATGTAGCAATTAGCTCCTCCTCTCCAGTGAGTAAGGTATTATTACCTCTGCATCACACAAAAAGAAACCAAGGCTCTGGGAGAGAACACTATAATTGGATAAAGACCCAAAGTCATACATAGCCAGGATGGGACTTGAACCCATGTCTGGGACCTAGAAATCCATTTTTTGTCTTTTTATTTTAATGTATTTTGGAACAGGGTCTCGCTATGCAGCTCAGACTTATATGACCCTCCTGTTTTGAGCCTCCCCAGGGCTGGGGTTATGGGTTTGCACCACCGTGCCGGGTCTCGGTGGCTGGCTCAGTATACCTGGGATGGGTGGGCAGCACAGCATGTGGTGCAGGGGAACAAACCCTTGTCCCTGCACTTGTCTGAACAGGTGTTTAGTCCACTGAGCTACCTTGACAGTCTTTCCATTTTTTTTTTTATTAATATGCACCATCACTTTCTTTTCTGTGGGGGCTTTGTGAGAACTCCAGCCACCACCTACTCCACAGCATCCTGATAACCTTCAGTAACTGTCACCAAAACGATCTGAAAAATTCTCTGTTGGACAGACAAGGAGGATTGCTGTCCTGTACTGAAAGTGTCAAGGAGGCCAGTCTGTGTCTTGGTTTCTTTACCTATAAGATACGGCTAAAATGGATAATAATGACCTTTCAGAGTTCTATGAAGATGGGCTAAAGTAACTGTGGAGTGGACTCAGTGCAAAACTGACCTACAGGCCATGATCATACCCATTAGGGCTTACTCCAGGACTGTGATTGTCACTCTTACTAAGTTTGTAAGCATGTTTCCACAAGCTTTTACTCCTGTTGTGCAGGACCTTTAACTCTCAGAGTGGAAAGCATCCGAAGGGTATTTATTGAGTATAACCTCTGGTGGTAGATTTGATTTGTCCAACAGAGATGGGTGCAGGGTGGGGGAGAGAGGCTTCTTTGCCCATTACCATTAGGTGGCACTAATTTATTACAACCCACCCACAATGCTTTCCATATAAATTACACAATCAAGAGTGGGCATGAAGGCTGGCAGGCACCAAGGCATTATTTTCTAACTGTTGCCCATTATTCAGAGCACAAGGGCTCTACAGTATTCCTTACAGTAGGCCATGTACCACCCTTAGAAAAAGACAGAGATTGTATTCCGGTTCCTGAACTTTAGACTGAAGACAACTTGAACTGCTGGTATTTGATAGGGTCACACAGACCATGAAATAATTTTGTACTTTTTGCCAAATATAAAATGCAATAAATCATTCCTGAACAAAATCTGAACTGATGGAGACAGAGATTAGTGAACAGTCTTAAAAGTTTTATAGCTAGTTGCTTCTTCCACTAGGAAAAAAATGTCATACAACCTCCTGGGATTAAACTGTCCTCACAGATTATAATTGGACAGTAATTGCAATGAATTTTCCTTGCTTAATTTGACAAGTAAATGCCAGCCACTTCTGAAGTTTCCTATATTAACAGTCCCCCATTCCACCCACAGATGGAAGCCTGAACACATTTAGGCTTGTTTCCATGAAAAGATCATTCCAGGATTCCCATTGGTCACCGCACTCTCCAGGCCATGAAATGCTTGCTGTCACTTCCTGGGACGCACAGGTGGGAAGGCTCCCCAACACTCCCTGTCAGCTGGGACTCGGCTGCACCCCTTTCTCTTCTAAGTGGAAAAGTTCTCTCCTCATACTCGCCCTCTGCTTTCACAAGAGGTGTTCGGATATCACTCACTCCCAAGTACTCCTGATGAGGACAGGAGCTATTTGCCAAAAGGAAGTATCTTGTTTTCTGTTTTAAAAGCCAAAAATAATTTTTTTAAAGAGCCTGTTTTTAATTTCTTGTTTTCATTTCCATTCGGGCATGCTGAATAGCTCTGGAAAACAGTTCCATTGTAGATTCTAAGTAGAAAGGTGCTGGGCTTGCCTGGGCAGCATCTACACCATTCTGCACTTCCTGGATTGTGTGTTCTCGCCTTTTTCTTACCTCAGTCTGCACACCCACACTGCTGCTGGATGTGACAGACAGCTGCTCTCAACAAGTAGGACCTGGTTTGCACAAGGCTGAAGGAGAGCTAGTGGAGCAGCTAGCTGCTGACTTGAGTCTGGGCTCAGATTCTCGCCCTCGCTCCTCGTGTGCCGCCTCTTAATTGCATCCTCTCATTTGCTTTCCACCACAGCTGCCTTCACGGTTCTGTGTAGTCTCTGCCAGCTAAGTTTTGAGCCATACCTGATAAACGTAAGGCTCCAATGAAGCCTAGAATATTCAATGCAGAGTTCTCTGTTCGGCTTATCTTATACAAAAATATGAGTTATTTTGTGCATAGAAACTTTATAAATAAAAGAATGCCACGTTCTATAAATAAAAAGCTACCTTACTTATGTATCTTGAAATCTACATAAAACTGCATTCTTAGATTCCTCTGAGAATGCGGGAAAGCACATCGAGAGTGGGAAATCAGCATTTTTTTCAAATTTATTTTAAATGAAAAAGTATGTCAACTCAAGGCAGACTCATTTCCTATTCTATATTCATTGTGGGTTTAGGTTATAATTTGAGATGACAGCAAAGAAACTGTAGTGTTTTGCTGTTTTCCTTTGCTAAATGACATGATTTAAGTACAAGTAAAATTTTGTTTCTGTGGGCTCTCCTCCATATTTACTCTCCGCCTGACTCCCACTTTCCAGTGTCTCATAGTCTGGAGAGGAAGTGTGGTCTGGTGGTCAGAAAAGCAATTTAGGAGACTGCAGAAGTGGCTTCTATTCCTGTCTCACTCCTTGACTCATTATATGGGCTCAGGAGAGTCATTTAATTATTGTGGGCCTCAGTTTACTCATTTTCCTACCTAAAGATGCTGCTCTAAAATAATTAGGTCAGCTGACAATGCAAAAAGAAACAGGATGGTTGTCTCTGAAAAGAAATAGTACACTGCAAGTACAGGGCCCCATTAAATGTGTGATCATGGCTACAGAAGAAAACTAGGTTCCTTTGATTAATCTGTGAGCTGAATGGAGTCTGCCAAGTTGTTTCTGGTCAATATTGGTTCTGCTGGCTATGGATACTGACCCAGGTAGTAGCTGGAAGCCTATTTATATGGGAAGGGAATCTAATGGCCAAGAGTTTGGGTAGGAGGAATTGTAGGAACCTGAAAGTCTTTCCCTGGCCTCCAAGGGAAAATATAACTGAGCAAAGCAATGAAATTTTAGTCAGGGTTCACATTCTTAGCCAAACTGATAGAACCTCTTGAGAGGAGCCCTCTGGCTGGGTTACAAATTCAAGATGTGCTTCAGACTGTGGCTTCTCCTGTTCATCATTTTCTCCATGTCATTCTACTTCCAGAGGAAAACCTATAGTGGGTGGAAACTCTGTCAAGTCAAAGAGGAATACTTTACAAAACAGAAATGAAATCCATCCTAGTTACTCACACACAGAGAATCATTCTCTGCCAGCAACAGTTACCTAGTAGAGCAGAGCAGAGATGCCCTTAGAATATTCTCTGGCTCTAGTTACTGCATCAGGATTTATGACCTCCCTAAGGTTAATCAATCTTTCACTGTATTTCTGACGCTAAAACCAGAAATAGTGGTTAGTATGATTATACAAATAACAACTATTTACTGAATAAGTACACACTAATTTCTAGGTGCCATCTCTACATATTCTGCACATGAGCTCATTTAAGTCCCTCTCAAATCCGATAAGGCAAGAATGTGGAGCTGCATTTTACAAGCAGGAAGAGGTAGAAATGAGGAATGAAGCCCAAAGCTGAGTCCCAAGGCCGTGATCGTGACCACAGAAAAGATTTCACCTCCAGCCACCTAGACCAGGACAGAAAGGAGCTTCCTGCAACCATTGCTGGGGAGAGCAAAGGGCTGCATGCACAGTCCACCTTCTGTTCCAAGAAACTGCACTGCTGTCAGCGCGTAAAGGGCAGGTGAAGAATTAGAGACAGTTCCTGTCTGTTGAGGCACATAGCAGAATACTCTGGGATAAAGAAAATGATCATTTAGGGTGTTGAAGATTCTCTGGGCCAGGCATGGTGAGGCACACCTGTAATCTCAGCACTGGGAGGCTAAGGCAGGAGGATTGCTACAAGTCCAAGGCCAGCCTGGGCTACAGAAGTGAGTTCAGTGGTAGACTGAACTATACAGTGAAACTATCTTACAAAGTAAAAAGAAAAAATTCTCTGGATTCAGTTTTGTGGAAAGAGAAAGGGAAAACAGTAGCTCCAATTCACCTGTATACTTACAGATCTTGAATTAGGACTGTTAAGGATTAGCCATGACCACATACCCTGCGTGAATCATGAGAACCTCCATGTTGAAATTAAGAGGTCAAAAAACATAGGGAGGGGCCGGGGAGATGGCTTAGTGGAATAAGCGCTTCCCTGGCAAGTACAAGGACCTGAGTTCAATCCCCAGTTCTGACAAAAAAAAAAAAAAAAAAAAAAAAAAAAAAAAAAAAAAAAAAAAAAAAAAAAAAAAAAAAAAAAAAAAGTAATCCACAAGGAATAGACACATGGGGTAAAAAGCACCTTACAGCCATTTAGAGGCTCACCTAGTGGGGAGCTATGAGTGGAAAAAGAGCCAAAAGCCCAAAGGAAACCAAAGGGCTGGAGAACACAGATGGTGTTTTCATCTTTCTTTCTAGAAGAAAGACTTTGAGATAAAACACAAATTGTGGGAAGGAAGCTTTGACAGAGCCCAAGCTAGTACACTTTGACAACAAAAGGAAGAGGTATTAATTATTAATCAATTATTTCAGTAACAACTGGTAAACCAACCCAGGGAAACTAGGACATGTGATCTCTCTAGTATTTGGGGAAATATTTAAGTACAAGAAGAAAAATATAGTTCAGGAATCTGGGTAATGATAACAGGTGTACATGCATATACTCACACATGTGTATGTGTGTGTGTGTGTGTGTGTGTGTGTGTGTGTGTAATACTGAGGAAGAAAAGTGCACTATAAAGATAGTATGTTGGAGAAACTGGTTAATGTATCCTGGAACTGATAATAGAATTGGCACACTGGAAAGTTATGGAAGTAAGAAAATGCTCTAATTGCCCAGAAACACTTTATCATCAGATTTCACTTCCTTGCTGCAGTTTCACTTCTCAGATACTAAAAGAAGTGGCTTCTTTGCACATAATTCTCTTTAAAAAAAAATAAAATAAAATAAGAGGAACCTCTAGGGGATGCAGATCCATGCCTTGCTACAGCTCTCAACAGCTTCCATGGAGAGAGAGGTGGTCACTTAGACCAGACTGGATGAAGAGAGGAGAGAAGCCTGTGAGAGGGAAGAGCAGACACACAACCTCTGCAAGCTCAATGGCACGAGGCTAAAATGACATAAAAGTAGATCCAGACATGCACGAAAGATCTAAAACTATGAAGAAGACAATCTGTAGAGCAAGATGGAAGACATTCTTAGATGTATCCACCCCTGACAGAATCATTCCAGAAGGTAAGGACAGGGAGTGGAAGAGCCAAAGAGTTCCAGAAAGACAATGGGGCTCAGTGTCTGCTTCGCGTCCTTACTCTTTCTCAATAGAGATGGTGCACGGGTGTTATACAGTTTATATCTAGCTGTCCTCCCAAAGCCTCAAGCCGTCATGGGGCAGCTTCTGGAATCTATGATTGTTAATTCTGGGTGTGGACGCTGCACTTACCCTGGGGCAGGTAATTTGCATTACAGTGTAAGGCCAGCGGCTAGCTACTGCCTGAGCTCCTGCCATTCCTTTTTGCTCTCAGCTCTTTGTCCTGACTTTAAAGGTTGCTCTCTGCCCTGTGCTGCTCTGCCTTGGAGCCAGCTGAGTATGGACTGAAACCTCCAGTAACTATGAGCTAGATAAACCTTTCCTTCCCTAATTTTGAGTGCCCAGTACTTGTCCCAGCAACAAAAGAAGAGTAACTGAGACAATGTGCAACAGAGAAGAGTGGTGGTCTATATATGTATATGCCAGTTTGTGTTCCAAATATAAAGCTCAAACTCTGGGGAAGTATGACAAACTGAATATTGTTCAGGAAATAGGGAAGTACATAAAGGGTGTCTCAAACAAGGTTATTTAAGCTAGAGGAGAAAACCCGAGGGAGAAGATGATCCTCCCTGGAGAACCTTTGTGAAGGAATAGAATTGCTTTTTAGGAACCAGAAATCAAAATTCAAAAAGCAAGCTTTGATGTTATAGACAGCCATACATCCTGAAGATCAGCATTTGCTCCAAAGTGGCTTCAATTTACCATACAGCCCCCTACCTACCTGGCATTGAACAAAGGCTGAAAAGAACATTTTGGGAAGACGTTGGCTACCATAAATAATCCGTGAGAAGAAGACAGACTACAAGCATAGTCAGGGAGCAGAGAGGATGTTTGTGAAGGGAGCAGAGCACTTATTGAATGGCTAGACTTGATTTCAGCCCTCCATTTCTACCTTCTAACTTTAGGTGTAAAGTCAGACTCTATGAGTCACTCTCCTGCTTTCTGGAAGGTACAACAGCCTTGTGATCAGGAACCTAGACACTGGCATCCATCAGTCAGGTGTGAGTGCCAGCCTTACCTCTTACGAATCTGTGACCTGAGAAAGTTACTTACTTACTCTCTCCCAGTGTGTCTGTATTCTCATGTCCAAATAAGAGGAGGTGACATATAATCCCCACCTCCTAGTGTTATGAGAAACAAATGAGATAATGACATGAAATATGTTAATGTTTATGGTATAATACATACTCAGTCAATTTTATTTATTTATTTATTTATCTATTATGTATTTAGGACAGGGACTATATGCTCTCACTGCACAGATCAGACTCTTAGTAATCCTCCTGTTTGCATCTTCCCAAGCACTGGGATTACAGGTGTGTGCCACCAGGCCCAGCCTCAGCCAGTCTCCCTGCGCCTCTGGGGCGGGGCCAGCATGGCTTGCTGATTGAACTCCAGTCACCCTAGTGCTTGCATAAGCAGGAGCTTTAGTCCACTGAGCTATCTGGCCAGCCCTCAGTCAATTCGAACTCTTAGTATTAGTTAAATTAATAGCTGAGTTTTGGAGAAAGGGTGGCTGTAACCAGCCAATTTCACTTTTTACGCTTAGTCTGTAAGTTGAAAATTGCAAATTTACATTCCAAGATACACATTTATGCTACTATTGATTTTGACTATAAAATAGCTGTAGCACTAAGGTCCAATGTAGTGTCTAAATTTCTTGCTTGGCATAATCACAAGAAGCTTATGGTGACAGAGAAGCTTCTGCCTTCAGGGTCGATGGCCAAGTCCTTGGAAGAACCACATGAAGCCAACTCTGGGTATAGAGAAGGGTGCTTCAGAAAGAGATGTGTGCCCTTGTCTTCTCAACCCCTTAACACCAAACGGATGCAGAGAATCATTTCAGTTATGCCTTATTAAATATATTACATATAGAAAAAGTTAAATGCATTTTTGAGCATATGTCATAGGTTTTGATGATTTCCATACCTAAAGTGTCCTTTACACCAACCAGGTTAGAAAAGTCCATTCACTGAATGAATGCTCTGAGTAGAACTTCATAATGTCCTATGTCAAGAAAATGTTTAAAACCTTTTTAGGGGTACCTTACAGTAAGGATCATAGCTTCCTGGAAAGATATTTATATGGAAACTTCTAGCAATTTTTGCACCTGTATATATATGGACTGCTCTGGTTGTTCAAAGCTCATTTCTAACTAAGCATCTAAAAGGGGCTAAAGGCCACATGCCTCTTCCCTCAGGTGACCTAGGACTGTGACTAACATTAGATGAAATGGGAATAACACAGTGAAAATGAAGACTCTGGAAAGAGGTGACTGTCATGGAAGCCACCCAGGTCCAACGTCATCTCATTTTGATGACAGGAGCACAGCCTGGATGTCTATTGTTGGACTTTTATACCACTAACATGTATCACAGAGTGTGCCTGCTCACAGCTACACTACATGGAATGTGTGTTTGTATATAAAGCATAATCTAATATGTCTAGGACAAAGATAAACAAAATAAGTCAAGGTTAAGCCACACACAACAGATAATGAGTGACCAGGCAACAGTAACCATGAGATACAAGAGGCTGCTGCCAGCACAGCACTACATACTGTGCTAGAGTTTACTTTTAAAATAAGCTTATAGGGTGCAATGTCAAATAACAACTAAAAAAGTATACTAAATACATGAATAGCACTCTTTGTTCCTATCGTTGACTGTCATGTACATAACTGTATGTTACGCACTTTTGTAAAATTTGCCACAGATTTGTAGACACCAGCATCTTCAGAAACACATGCTGATATGCCATGCCACACCATTACAACTGTGACATCAGCATGGGACAAGAATTTTCTAGCTTCACTTGTCCTCTTCTGGGGCTACTTCTTTATATGTAGTTCATCAATGAACACCAAGCACTTCTTTTTGTATGGTCATTACTCAGAGCATGACTATACAAATAGAAGTATTTGGCAGTAAAAGAGATTTAAGTTTCACACATAGTTTGCTAATAGAGGAATAACTAACTATATGAATGTTCATGCAGCAAAAGATACTCAAGATTTGTTGTAGAGCTGGGAAAATATCTCAAGGGTCTAAGTGCCTGCCTGGCAAGTGCAAGGACCTGGGTTTGAACTCTGTTAATACATGCCCTGTCAGCCCTGGAACCCTGGGCACACTGTGCCTGCCACTGAAACTGAGTGTGGTGGGTGCATGCCTCTAATCCCAGGGCTGGGCAGGCTGAGACAGGAGGATCACAATGAGTCTGAGCTGTGTAGTAAGATTGTGTACAAAATAAATAAATTCTAAAAAAACAAAAAGATGTGTTGTAAAAGTGCTTGGTCTATCTTAACTCAGTCATTCCGAGTCTTTCAATTTTCTGATGAGTAGCCTTGCTGGCTTTGATACAGATGGTAGCAGTAGAGATGAAGGATGCTACCATCTGTATCAAAGCCAGCAAGGCTACTCATCAGAAAATTGAAAGACTCATTGTTGCCATGAATTTGACTCCAGTGGTCCTCACAGGTCGAGAACAGCCTTTTGCATCAACAGTTTCAGTGACCTTACATTGGTACATTGCAATAGGTCCTAAAAGAAATATTTATAATAAGAAAGCAACAAAGACTACTATAAATAGTAGAAGACTACTACAAATTTATAAGGACACCTCGATTTTACTTCTTTCCCTACTGTTGTTAAGAATGGTTATATGACTTAAGAACAAGCAACATGTATAATTTGCAGGTGGTCTCAGAAGCCAGTGTGTTGCCATTAGTTGAGGTGGTCCCTGTGCCACTGCTACTGGAAGCTCCAGGGAGGACCTGTCCTATCAGCAGGGATCCTAAAGTGGCAACAAGACAATGATTCAGAGCTCAAGGCCTTGAGTCATTTCAATTACATGTGAACATGTAATTTGCTTGGGAGCGTGATTTGCTGTGTTGTTTAAAGTCACTTCTGATTTGGGGTTGCTTGTTATATAGCATCATCTTGTCTATTCTGATTGATTGTATCTACTGTGTTGTCTCAAGTTGGTGGGAATGTAAATTGGTACAGCCATGATGGAAATCAGTATGAGATTCTCATAAAACTGAAGCTGGGAATTAGTCTTCTTCTAGGTATCTTCCTGAAAGAGTAAATGGCAAAACTTTATAATGACACATGCATATCCATATTTATAGCAGCACAATTAGTAATAGCTGAATCTTGAAAGCAGCTCACATGTCCATCAACAGATGGATGGATATAGAAAACGAAGTACTTAGACACAAATGGAATATTGCTCTGCCATAAAGGAAGACAAATATATGTCATTTGTAGAAAACTGGGTGCCCCCTGAGACCATCAAGTTAAGTGACACAGAGGGCACAAGCTTAGATATCACATGGTTTCTCTTATATGAGAAACCCAAAGTAAAAATTAAGAGCAAATGATAGATAATAGAAAGTAGAAGACAGACCTTGGAAAGGAGTCAAGAGATGGGAGGAAGGGGCCAGGGAGTTGGCTCCGTAGAATAAGTGCTTCCCTGGCAAAGCACAAGGACTTGTGTTCAGTCCCCCAGTTCTGCAAAAACATAGATCGGAGGAGGAAGGGGAAGGACAAAGGATAAAGTAAAGGGACATGGACCACACCACACAGATGGTGATGATAATGCACTGCAAAGCTGTACCCAACTAAGAAAGGGGATGAGGAAGGGGAAAGGGGGGGGAGGGAATGAGTGTAAAAAGGAATTAAGATGTGCATGTAATGAACCAGCTTCTCGCAAGGAATGAAACATTAGGTACCACAAACATGTACCTCTAAACTAAAATTTACTTAGTTACCCTCTGGACCTTAAGTTGAATACTAACAACTTGCCAATCTATTATCTATAAGGAGTGTTCCAGAATTAGCATTAATAATATGGAGAGACAATTCTGATAGAACCAGCCTCCCTAGCAGTTATGAGTCCTATGTCCAAGCGCAGATCTGTATTCTCACTGGATCTCTTTGAACTTTAGTTGTTCTTTTTTCCTCTATGAAATGAAAAGGTGAAACCAGAGAATCATTAAGTCTCCTTAAAGCTGTAAAACACTGCTTGATTTTATTGAGAAACTTCAAATGCAACATATACACTGGTACTTTAGAGCAGCTCTTTTCAAACTTTAGTAAGAAGTTTGAGTCACAGGGGACCTTGTTCAAAGGTGGCCCAGGTACAGCAGGGCTGGGCTGGGCTGGGCTGGGCTCGAGTTTCTGCATACAGGGCTCCTCAGGCGACGCTGGTGGGTCAGGCACCTAGAGCACCTCTGGACTGAATGTAACTGCCTGTGTTCAGGAAGGGGACTCACTGACTCCTGCGAGATAGAGCGAAATTCTAAAGCAATCACACAGCACTTATAGAACAAAAATTGCCTTCAGGGAGAGATTACTACATTAATTTTTCATCCCTCATTCCTCAGCAAAGCAATTAACCCATAATAAAGTAAAATATTTGCTCTTCATTTTAGGAAAACATCATGAGGGGGATCGGTGCTTTAATCAGCTTCAATGCATAATCAAGGGACATGACACTCATTATGGAAGTGTCATTCAAAGGACCACCGCAAATGCATGACGACACTTAGGACCCCTGAAGGGCTGTGTCTCTCTCTCTCTCTCTGTGACTCCTCCAGTTGCTGCCACAGTCACTCATCTGGAAGTCTTAACATGAAAAAAGGGCAAATTGCTGTCAGCAGGGTTCCCTGAAGTACAGCCTGAGCTCCACTTTCAGCAATGCAGCACCCAAATCCCTCAAAAGCCTGGAAATATGCTCAGTTTAATAATCTCATAGATATTCTTGCAAGTCACTAAATTCTATAGGTCAGTGCAAAGAAAATTACTAGTGTCTCCAAGAAAATCCAGTTAGCATTATGGTTAGCAAACATTACTTTATTTGTCACAAGGTGAAGTACAGTTGAATCTCGCACACAGATTCCATGTGTTCAAATTTACCTACTACTCACATTTGCAATCCTGTAATCAGTACTCTAGGCACTTTCTTGGTCTTTTGTGGAGATGTAGACACCAGCAAAAAATTTCGGTCACCCAAGGCCCTACAAGGGGACCTCTACCACCTTTCAGCTCTCATACTATTGATGAGTATTTATTTTGTGGTTTATCTGATCCAACATTTTATCTTACTATTGATGATTTTGTTGATTAATGTGACATTCAAGCACAGTGAAAAAGTGCAGCCCAGAGTCTGTAAACCCAGCTGTCTGTGGTGAACATCTTGGAGAACATACAGGAGACAAGCTCTGCCTCTCATGAGCCTCTGTGCTATTGCTCACAAGCCCAATGTTGATGAACTAACTACTTTTTTTTCATTTGGAGTTTTGAAGCTTGACACTGCTATGTATCCCGAGCTGGTCTCAGTCTTGTGATCTTCCTGCCTCAGCTTCCTGCATGCTGAGATTGCAGGTATGTTTACTGGGTTTTTTTACCTGACTGTACAACACACAGGCAAACAGGAAGTACAAAAGCATTCAGTCCACTGGAATCAAAGCTTCCTCAGGACACAAAAGGTGCTGCTCAGCTTCATGGAGCCTCAAATAGGCAGGTTCCATGCTGCCTTCTAGGGTCCTCCAAGAAATGGCCCCCAGTTGCCAACTATGGTAACTGGCTTGCCAACACACCAACCAGTGACTCACTCCCTTCCTGTCTCTCTTCCTCACTCACTTTTGAGGGCCATTTCTCAGCTAAGCCACTTGCACTCCAATCCTTGCCTCCGGGTCTACTACAGAGAAACCCAAACCAAGAGTCAGACTGATCCCCAAGCTGTCAGATGGTCTCCACCAGAGTGTATCAGCTTCCTCTGATATGATGACACCCTGCTCCAAGCCTACTAATGGAGCTTATAACACGCTCACTGCTGGCGGCAACAGGTGGTCCCATCACAGGGCTCCAGGAGTCTGCACCAGGGCTCCTGCTGTGGGAAGATCCCTCCGTGACCCCTCCAAGCTGCTAGAGAACCTATGACAGGGCAGCCCCTTGCCAGGCCTGCTGCATGGTGTGTGCTCCAATACTGGCTTTTCTGTGAATGAACACACAATAGACTTTTAACTTTGTTCTGTAAGTAGTGCAAAGCCACGGGGAGACTTTGATACAGTAATAACAAATTGTGTTTGAGAAGTTGGTTTCTGGCCAGAGATAGTTTAGTAGCAAGTACATGGTCCTGAGTTCAATTCTCAATACAAAAAAAAAAAAAAAATTGATCTCAGGTTGGCATCATGGATGGCAGGAAGGAAGACAAACATTGTTTTCCAGTTAGTGGAGAGAATGAAAGTTTTATTCAGATATTTTAATCTAAATATATTTGGAAGCCACAGACCAAATGGGTGGAGAAGGGGAGGAGAATGAGAATCCATCAGAGGATCATGAGCAGAACACACACCTATCCCCACTAGTCACTTGTCCCTCTTGGCCTATGGCTCTGTAAATAAACCTAGAAAACAAAGGTCCGGTAAGGTTAGAGACTGAGGCATGAGGAATCCAGCCTCCACCGGGCTGCTGACCGGCAACACATAGCAGACAGCATCCTGTGCTGGGGAAACCGCGGCAGGAAGCAGCCTCTGTCTTGAGGACTTTCTAATATATTTATACTCCCCACTGTGGCCAGCAGACATAACTGGTATAACTTGGATGACATTGTAATTATACAGGATTTTAATGACTTAAATTGCTGTGGGTGGAGAGGGGAAGCCAATACAGAGGGAGCAAAGGGTCACACCAAGAGCCACTCTGTTTCCCCTCTGGCTCCTAGAAAAGCTGGACTCCGAAGGAAGGTCTCAAGGTTCACTGTGGAAGGTGGGAGAGAGCCACATAATTCTAGCTCCTGGCTGCAGCCTTGGCTTTGCACTATCCAGCCTCACCACAATAGAACAGCGAGTTCACAGATCCAGAGTGGGTCGTTTTGCTATAGAAAGGATGATGGGGATCTCTGTCAGCTGATGTCCCCCCCAAACATTACACCCACTCCTGCCTCCAGTTTTCTTTCTCTCCACTGCTGTTGGACTCACTACCCCACAGTGTTCTCTCCTGTCAGGAGCTGCATCAAGGAAGATTCCTCTAACCAGAATAAACTCACTGCTGTCTTGCACACCTTAAGATGAAGCCTGACTAGATTGGCCTTAGAGAATATTCTAGAACTCCTCTAGTGAGACTGTCATCCAATGATGACTTAGCTAATGCCTTCCTGGCCTAGGCAAAAAGGATTAGCAAGGCCTGTAGTGGCACTTCCCAGGAAGCTAAAAGGGTCCTTGGTTTCATTGCCACATGACATTATTCAGCAACCTACAGCATTCAACTGCTCTGGTTGGGGGGTTGCTTTGAGATATAGATGGCTGAGTGGACCACACAGCGACAACATATTTTTTTTCTTTCTCCACCACTTAGTGAAAACTAACTATTGCAATGAATTCCTTGAGGACCAGTGATAGGTATGATTAAGGTCCAACTCTCAAGTTGTTGACAGTCTGCAAGAAGATAAGATGTAGGAACAAACAACAGAACGTACTCTGTGTCCTGTAGAGACCTTGGCTTCATCTAGGGATTCAGGAAGGACACAGATATTTGAACTGGGATGTGGTGGGTGGGTAGGATTTTGTACAGAAAGAGCAAGGATTCTATGAAAAATGAACATAGGTACAGTGTACTTAGGAGAGGACATTCAAAACTGAGTATTTAAAATTTGTGATAAAGAAAAGGTAAGTATTAAAGTATTAAAAGGGGTAAGGCTAAAAGAGTAAGATTGGGGATGAATTTAATTTAGAGGAATTGGAGGGCAATGAATGCCAAGGTGCCTGCTCAGTTACATTAGCTGGAAGCCTAGAGCGCTACTTGGAGGACTGGGCGTCATTCCAGTCCAGGACCAGTAACGCTCCAGGGCTCATTCATCTTGTGTGGCAATTTCCCAATCAGAACTGAGCCTTGGGACAAATAATGTCACAGCATGACAAGAAGGTATGACAGAGGCAGAAAAAATTAAAAGTGCATGGAAGCCACAGGAAGCCCTTATAGATTCCAGGAAGGGAGAGCTGGGCACCTGGACAGAGCTCTTGACAGGAAATGTGAAGGAAAGTAGGAGACCGAGGGTAATTGTGGAGGGAAAATTTACAGGATGAGATGACTGTTTGGCTGTGTGGGCTGTGGCGAGCAAGGCGGAAGAGCCAATTCCAAGGTTGCGAGCCCAGAAGTGGCCAGGAGCCCTTTTATGGACAAAGGAAGCAGCCCACTCTTTCCTCAGCTCCAGGCAGTGCACCTTCCCTCCACCCCCCTGCTGCCAAAGGCTCTCCTGGCCCCCAAGCAGAATACTTGCTTTTTGGCATGTAATGATTTGCACTGTCAGCCCCACTTCTTTTCCTTCTATCATCCTGCTTAGATTTCCTGTCTCAATAAGAATCTAGTAATTATTACTTCAGTCCTTGAAAATGCAAGTATTTTGAAAGCTTATATACTTTTTACATAAAGCAGAAACCCAGTTCAAACAACTTCAAATGTAAAAGAGAATTTAATGTTTCCCAAATTTGAAAAGTTAGCTTTAAGAACAACTGGATTCAGGATTGCAAATTTCCTCTCTCTCTCTCTCTCTCTCTCTCTCTCTCTCTCTCAACTCTCTCTTCTCTCTCTGTGTCTCTGTCTCTCTCTGTCTCTCTTTCTCTCTGTCTCTCTCTCTGTCTTTCTCTCTGTCTCTCTCTCTGTCTCTCTCTCTTTCTAACACACACACACACACACACACACACACATACACACCTGCTTTTGTTTCCTTTGGCTTCTCTTCTAGGCAGACCCAACTAATCAGATGGCCTCCAGAAGCTCTGCAGCCTCCCGGCTCAATTATTCCAGTGGAAGTTAAAGTTATAATGTTTCCAACAAAGTGCTGGGATTGAGTTTTGTCAGATCAGATAGATCAGCTATATTCCTAAACTTATTACTGTGTTCTGAGTAGGAGAAGGTGCTGATTGGACAGGACTTACTGGCAATTAGCCAGGGTTGGGCTCATCCAAGACCATGAACTAAGCATTGGGAGGAGGAGAACCTAAATTCAATTATCATTACCAAAAGAAATGAAAAAAAGTAAGTTATGTCACTGTCCTGTCCAGGGTACAGGGGTACCATAGTATATGTTCCAGAGAATCACTGAGAAAGATTGATTATGTACCCTGAAAATAGAAGCCAAGCTTTTCATGTCACTGAGGAAGCATAGGGACCTCCATTACAAGTGCCATCAAATATATGCCATCCCTCTCCAGCATGAACTCCCTAAACCTTAATTTTTTTTTCCTTTCTAAACAACCACACTAAACTACCACCAAGCACTGTAAAAAAATACATGATAATTCCATAACCAATCAATTAGAATAGACTACACATCTCTGATGATCAAATTGTTCCTATTGATTAAAATACCTACTCAAGTGAAGTACTACACTGATAAAAGAGGAATGCATTACTGTGCTCTCTTGCAATATTTATCAAAGCTACTGTGTTTAAAGGACCAATTTCATCAAGACAATTATCTATTACATATTTCATAATAGCAATAATAATAAAGATTGTTCCTGTAACCCATCTATTAATCTGCCATTGTCCCCAAAGTAACCCCCATCCAACATTACTCCTCTAACAGTTCTGCAAGGAAAGTCCCTTTTCTTAGAAGATTCTGAGGGATAAAGGGGAAGAGGGAAGGGAAAGAATAATATTAGAGAAAAACATCACATTTCTAAAAATTAAATTACTCATTGTATTTGGCCATTTCAACAGCACCACTAGTGTAGTGGTATTATGCAAAATTCTTCTATATTTGACCATTTGAGAATCTTACACAACATAAAAATAGATGCAATACTTATTTGCAGCTAATCCAATGTTCCTGGTAACTATTTTGTTTTTGTTGTTGTTGTTGTTGTTTTATAATCTGGTAACTATTTCGTGTGTTAATTGTTTTTGCACCATTTATTCCAAGAGAATGAAAAACTGGCTCCCTTTGTGAACAAGTAAAGTTGAAAGAAAAGAGTTTAAAGTCAGTCATAAACATGAGTCCAGTTATGGATTTTATTTTTTTTTTTTTTTAATTTTTAGGGAAGCATCTACAGGGTGTTCAGGGTCTCACTACTAGATCAGACTCATAGTGATCCACCTGTTTACAATCTCCCAAGAGCTGGGGGATTGACCTGGGGTCAAGGTCAGCTCAGTAAGCATGAGGATTGAACCCTGAGCCCCTGTTCCTACTTGCAAGCACTATAATCCACTGAGTTATCATTTGGCCAGCCCTTGAATTTTTTTGTAAAGTACTACTAAATAGAAGTCAACCTTAAAATGGCCATAAAACAAGGAGAAGTGTGTAGAATAAGCCCTGCTGATTCCCAGAATAGAAGTGCTCCTGTGCTCAGGATACCATGCTAATAGGAGCTGGGTATTCCCTGTCCTGGAAAGCATTGGTTCTGTTCTCAGAGCCCAAAAAATAATGCTAATTTAAACCATAAACTATTTTTATGTGAATTACTGCTAAAATACAAACATTCTGTAAATATAAACAAGCAGAAGGAACAATAAGGAAGTGGGACAAACATGACTGATTTGGAAGGCAAGACATGAAACCTTAAATGATCTCAGGTCATGAGACCATCAAATGGCTGCATGCAGCCTGCCATACATGTAATCATCTAATATCCTATTGCATGCTGTTTTACATGCCCTGTACACAAATTGGTGTTGGTAAGTGCAAAATTCAAGAGGTGAAAAGAATTTTATAACAAATAAATCATTCATTCTAAAACACTAAAAAGAAAATGCTCCTAGATCAAATGAGAAAAAATAATGATGTCAGCAAGCATCATTACTTGCTCAGAGAAATAGAAAGATTCTGAAAATAGACAATTTGGGTTGTTTTACGATAGAACAGCTTCAAAGAACATGCCAGAAAGTGTCTTCTTGCTTACTGCACATTGTCTATATTGTGTTGTTGAATATTCTTATCATCTTAAAATAAAATGCTAAAATAACTTTTTAGCTACTTCTTGGTGTCTCTTAATGACAAAGCTGAAATGGAATTTAGAAGTAAAGAGGTCACAAAAACTGCATTTTTCATGGATAGTGAATGTAGAAATGGAAATCTAAAATTTTAAAATGGAAACAAAGCTTTTGTAAATAAGAAAGAAAATAAGAGGAAAGGCAGGGTAAGAGAATGGGGAAAAATCAAGTTTCTTACATAGGTACAAATAATAAATATGATCACAATGTATACTTAAAATCCACCAATAAACTGAAATAAAAAGAAAGGAGAGAGACAGAGAGAGAGAGAGAAGAAAGAAAGAAAGAAAGAAAGAAAGAAAGAAAGAAAGAAAGAAAGAAAGAAAGAAAGAAAATCTTTAGCCCCTCTCCCACACAGCATTCCAGAAGCCATGCTGAGGTGCAGACAGCATCTAGGGCGCTGCTGAGCTCTGCCCTGGCCCCTGACTTTCAAGAGAGCCTTGCTGTCTCAGTTACCTTCCTCTTGTTGGTGGGGCAAAATACCCAAACCCAGAATTAAGTAAAGAAAGATTTACTTAACTCATAGTTGGCAGAGGGCAATATTCAGCTGGCTCCAAGGCAAAAGGCATGAGGTGGAAAACACCAAAGAGCAAAGGGAGGAGCATCAGCTTCAACTGATAGCAAGCCTCTCTCTCCTCCCCATACTGTATGCAGATTGCCCAGCCCAGGACAGGGGTGGCACTCACATCCATAATCCCAGCATTGGATCAAGAATTAGTCACAAACTGTAGAAGCAATGGCTACATGAGGCTTTGAGGGGATAACTAGACACAAACCATCACAGTTTTTGAGCTGTGACCTGCCCCCACCACAAGTGCAGAAGCCACACAAGGCCCAGACAGCTTCTGATGCCTTGTAACAACCTTGAGAACTCCTAAACTTTAAGAGCTTTGAAAATGTCAAAGTGGAGGAGCAAAGGCAACCTCAGACCTCCAGGGCACCCAGAACAACTCTAGGAGAAAAGAACATGCAAGAACTTTTAAGTCACACACATGAAATTTCTAAAATGATAGCAACTGAAGTAAAGAAGCAACTCCATCAGGCTAAAGACGCTCTCAGGTAAAAATAGAAATGCTAATAATCATTAAAGAATTTCTCAGTACATCTATAAAAGCAGAGATAAAAATAGAGAAGAAAAAGAAAAATAATGGAAACTTTGAATGAACAACGCAGGAAAAAATTAGAATTCATGAAACAGATTCAAACAGATATCCAGGAAATTAAGAACCACATTGAAAGCTGGCAAAACACTTGAAAGAAACTGAAGATAGACTTTTAGATCTTGGAGACAGAATTGCAGCTAGTGATCATAAAAAAAATAATCTCTTAAAAATGACATGAGACAGGAAGTAACAACTGCAAGATGATGCAAAGAAAAACAATATGAGATCAATAGGTGTTGATGAGACAGTAGGAGCCCACACAAAGCACGTAAAGCATTATTTGCAAAAGTAGTAGAAGAAAATAGGCCACACGTGGGGGAAGAGTCTGACATAAAGCCAAGTGATGTATATAGAACTCCAGTTACCTATAACCAAAATCAATCTCCACCCATACATCATAATCAGAATCCTAGATATTCAGCAAAATAATAGAACATTAAAAGCCTTTAGAGAAAAAACAGATCAGCTATAAAGGAAAGCCCATAAGAATCATGACAGAGTTCTCAGCACAAAATATCAAGTCAAAAAAGGAAAATCAGGTCAAGAAGAGCTTGAAGTGCAGTGTTTCAGGTCCTGAAAACATGATTTCCAACTCAGACTGATGTACCCAGCAAAACTATCTATCAAAATTAATGGAGACATAAGGTCCTTCCGTGACAATGAACAGCTGAAAAAATTTACAATCACCAAACCAACCCTACAAAGAGTACTTAAAGATGTTCTAGAAAGAGTCAAAAATGACAACTTGAAGAGCAACAATATAAAGGAACAAACATGCAAGCAAGAAATTAAATAGAAGGGAAAGTAGGGAACATACTGCAGCAAAATAACATTATAAAGACAAGCCAATATATATCAGTTATAACCACCAATGAAAAGGGCCTTAATTCACCAATCAAAAGAAGCAGACTGGCAGAGTGGCTCAAGAAACAAAATTCCAAAATATTCTCTATACAAGTAACACATTCAATTCAAAAGGAAATTGATAGACTGGAGGTCTAAAAATGAGAAACAATATTCCATGCAACAGAAATCAAGAAAATAGCAGGAATAGATATCCTGGTTGCTAAAAATGCCAATCTTGGCCAAGGAGATAGCTCAGTATAATACACATTTCCCTGGCAAGTGCAAGAGCCTGAGTTCAATCCCTGGATCTGCAAAAAAAAAAAAAAAACCAGCAATCTCAAATCAAGAATGATCAAAAGAGAAGAGAAAGATGACTATATACTTGTTAGAAGAAAACTGCAAGAGGAAGAAATAACAACTATAAATATATATGCATCCAATATAGGAGCACTCAACTATATAAGACAAGTTTTAAAAGACATGAAAAATCAAATAAGCAATAATACAGTTCTACCAGGGGATTTAAGCACTCCATTGACACAAATAAATATATCAACTAAGGAAAAAAAAATCAGCAAGGAAATAATAAAATAAGCCAAACTTGTGAAGAAATACATGTATTTATTTATTTTTTAGAAATACATTTAGTGGGCCCTTCCAAAGTGTTTCACCTAACATCAGAATGCACATTCTTCTCTGACACACTTGGGACATTTTCCAAAACAGAGTATATACTAGTACATAGAGCATGCTTAAGTAAATGCAAAGGAATTGAAATTATCCCATGCATATTATCGGATCATGGCACAATGCTGGAAATTATTGACAAAAGAAATCCCAAAAACTCCATAAACACATGGAAATTAAATAATGCACACTTGAACAATCAATGGTTCATATATAAAATAATTAAAGAAGAAATTAAACAATATTTACAATCAAACACAATTGCAGATACAACTTAACAGAACCTGTGGGATGAAATGAAAGCAGTCTTAAGAGGGGCATTTATAGCAATGAATTCTCACATCAAGAAAATAGAACAAGCCCAAATAACCTTATTCTGCACCTCAAGCTTCTAGAAAAAGATGATTTCAGCAATTAGAAAGTAGTTAGTACAGTGTGTCTATATTAGATTATTATTTATAATAACTGAATAAAACTAACTATGGTGGATTAAAAAAAAAAAAGATGAGCAAGTCAAGAGCAAAGCACACACAAGGCAGGAAATCTTAAAGATCAGAGAAGAAATTAACACAATTGAGACTAAAACACTACAAAAAATGAATAAAGAGTTGGTCTCTGAAAGAATAAATAAAATCTATAAACTCTAGTCAGCCTTATCAAAAAGGAAAGAAAAAAATTCAAATTCATGCAATAAGAAATGAACAGGGAAAAATCACTAAACACACTATAGAAATTCAGAAGACCATTCATACCTCCTTCAAATATCTTCACTCTCATAGGAGGGAAAACATAGAACAAATGGACAGATTCCTGGATACATATGAATTACCAAGCTGAATCAACAAGATAAAAAAGTTCTGAATAATCCAATATCAGTCAATGGAATTAAAATTTTATTTTATTTTTATTAACTTTATTGAAAATCAGTAATTACATAGCATATTAAAATTACAGACAAATATTGAAATGTAAAAGATACAAGATGTAGACAGAATGAATTTTAGACAAATATTTCTGAAATGAATACATAGCATTAGACTAATAATAGATTGCACATTGTCTATAAATTATTCACAAATTTAAATGAACATAACAATAAAAATTGTCCAAAATAAAAATAAGGAAGAAAGAATTTACTGATCAGTCATATAATAGTTCACCCTGTGCCAAAATCAAGAAATTTATATTCACATAATTAGAATTCTCAAAGTAGAAAGGGGTAGGGAATATATATTTAAAGATTTAAAATTTCTGAATTTCGTTGAATGTACAACATCACATTTCTAAGAAAAACTGAACCTTTTCCACAAGAAATTTGAATAAAATCATACCAAGATACACAAAAATGAAATTGTCCAAAACTTATTATGAAGAAAAAAATCATTAAATCATAAACATAAAAAAATATTAGCTATGGAAAACCAAAATTAAACAGCATCTTATTCCACATTAGAAAGAAAAAAAAGACCAAGTGTGTAAGAAACTAGGCTAATTAATTTAAAGGACTGAAAGAAAAAAAAAAGATATGTCCTCTTTGAATTTTATACTTAGCAAACATACCTTTGAAAACTGAAACTAAATTAATTTCCAGTTATACAAACTCAAAATATTCTAATACTTCCAGACATAGCATATAGGAAATAACAAAGCATAATTCAGAAGGCAAGAGAAGTTGTTGTATGGGTCTGGGTAGAGAAAAAAAAGGCTCTCAAAATGGTAGTTGTGCAGGACTATGTAAAATTTATTAGATGAACCCATTTAAAAGGCCATTAAAGATTTCTATGAAACAATATC
>PVKA01010090.1:0-65719 GCA_004027165.1 Ctenomys sociabilis | reverse complement strand
CTTATATAGTCCTGCATAACTATCACTTTGAGAGCTCTTTATTGTTCATCCAGGAGCATACTGCAACTTCTCATGCATTTTGAATTGTGTTCCATGTTATTTCCTACATGCTACATCTGGAGATATTAAAATATCTCAAGTTTGTATAACTAGAAAATATTTTACTTTTTGTTTTTAAAAGCATGTTTGCTAAGTATAAAATTCAAAGAGAATAGATCTTTTTTATCTTTTAGTTCTTTAATTAGTTTCTTACACTTGGTCTTTTTTTATTTCTTTCTAATGTGAAATAAGATGCTATTTAATTTTGTTCTTCCATAGCTAATATTTATATATATATGCTTTAATCATTTTCTCTTTGGAAAAAATAAGTTTGGACAATTTCATTTTTGTATATCTTGTATGATTTTATTTAAATTTATTGTGCAAAAGGTTCATTTTTCTTGGAAATGTGGTATTATAATTTCGACTAAATTCAGAAATTTTAAATCTTCAAGCATTTATTGCCTATTCCTTTCTACTTTGAGAATTCTAATTATATGACTACAAAACAAAAAAAGGAGCAGTTAATGCTTACAATTTTTGTTTTTAGTCTGATTTTTTTTCTATCTTGAATTTCTTATAACTTCTTAGTTACTTTTTTAAACAGAACTTATACATTTATATCTGATAATCTGAAAAACTGATTTGCACATAGCATCATGCAATCCAGCAACCATTGTTGGATTCCTATTACTTTGTTTAGTGAAATCTTGTATCACGTTATAATGCTGTTTTCTTCTATCACTATTTTGTATCCTTTAAAAATAATAAAAAGTACAAAAATAAAATAATGTAAAATAACCCACTAATAAAAAAAATTAAATAAAATCTTATTTATTTATTCATTGGTACAAGATCTCACTACGCAGCTCAGACTCCTACTGATCCTCCTATCTCTGCCGCTCCAGCCCTGAGATTACAGGTATGCAGCACTGCACACTTTTGGTGGTCAGCACAGCACACCTGGGGTGCCGGGGCTGGCACAGCATGTGATACTGGGATTGAACCCAGGTCCTTGCACTTGCCAGGCAGGCACTTAAACTACTGAGCTAACTCCTCATCCCTAAAATATTTTTTTACCCACTGGGGACAAACAAAACCACAACCCCAAATGAGTTATTAGCTTACTTATTCATGTCATCTACTTCAGCCAAGGATACCAATGATACCACGGAAAAAGTTGCAAGGCAATCCCTTCCTGATGGAAACATGCATATTTTAAACATAGAACTTTTAAATATTGCTGTTCTGCATCATCATTTAATCAACCCCTTGTCTATTCTTTCCTTTCACTCTACAAGAAAGTGAAATGAAGGTCACATGTACTCTGTAAATGGGCACAGAAAATTAAAAGTGTTGATGCTTTAAAAAAAAAAATGTATTTAGAAGGACCAACCAAATAGCTCAGTGGATTAAACCACCTGCATGCAAGCTCAGGGGCCCCAGGTTCGATTTCCAGGCTGCCATGCTGGCCCCACCCCCAGCTGCACTGAGACAGCAATTGAGGCTGGGTGTGGTGGTGTGTACCTGTAATCCTAGCTCTTGGCAGGCTGTAAACAGGTGGATCACAATGAGCCTGATCTAGTAGTGAGACCCTGAACACCCTGTAGACCCTTCCCTAAAATACAAAATAAATAAATAATAAATATATTCAGTACAGGGTCCACAGGGTCTCACTATGTAGATTGGGCTTATAGTGATCCTATTTTCAGCCTCCCAAGCACTGGGATTATAGGCGTGTGCCACCATCTTTAGTCCACTGAGCTATCTGGCCAGCCTAAAAGTGGTGAAATGTTCAAGAGGGAGTTACATATTTTAGGCCTATACATTTTAATGTAATTTTATTAGAGCACTGTTGTGACTGTAGACACAACTTGTGACTGTAGCTCACAATTCTGCTATAAAGTGGCCTGTGCATGTGCAAGATGTGGTTTGAACTTTTAAACTCACAAGCACCTACAGCTGTACGAAGAAAAAGATTCCTCCTAGAGAAGCTGGTATGCTTCGGTTTGCCTTCCTTTGTAGCCTTTCCAGTCTTGATTTTCTTTAGATTTAAAACAAGAGAGAACCTGAAGAGCCCTCAGCCTCACTTGCCTTTAGTTTGCCTTTATCACCAATCGTGGGCATCACACAGCTCGGTGGTCTGCTCCATTAGCCTTGCTATGCATAGCACTGCTGACCCGTGGGCAGCGATGGTACTGGCTGCCTGATCCTGGAAGCCACTTCTTAAAAGATCTCAAACCAGTTGGAACCACTGACCATTCGCTTGGGCCTAGGCAAGGGGGTGACCTTTATACCAGAGGGCCTCTGTTTACCTTACCATAATTTTCCAAATTTGTGTCCTATGAAAAGCCGTGAAATTGGTTTGTTCATGCACATTCCACTGAGAACTTTCCTTTCCCTTGGTGCCAAACACCTTTCTCCACACGTCAGACCATCTTGCTCCTTGAGCCCGTACCTGAACCCCATTCTTGGCGAGGCAACATGAGGCAGCTTGAGACCTAGGGCTCCCACTTCTTCCCATTTCTCTTCCTCACAAATAGATTATGTAAAACACCCACGATTTATGTGAATGACTTACAGCATAGTGGACAAACAGGTCTTGTTCAGCAACAGACAGCACCATAGCCTTCCAGGAAATTGTTTACCATTTTTAAATATGACAGAAAATGTCTTGTACTTCAACTAAAAGTACAAAAAAAAAAAAAAAAAAATAGAAATGATCTGAAAATGTAAAGAAAATTTCCTCCATACAAAAACGGAATTCTACTGTAAGCAAGGATCTGTAGTCACTGCAGGGTTGTTTTTTCAGGGAGTGGCCCATGACTTGCCCAGGGCAGTGAAGCCAGGGTGCTGCTGTGCTGCCGGACACAACTGAGGAGGAGGCTGAGCATCCGAATCACAATACTAGCGGCAACCAGAATTGCATGGGGCTCTGACAAAGTGCAGTGGAGAATTTTTAACTCCCAGCTACCGCCACAGACAGGAAAACATACCTGAACATTTATATAAACACATTACTACTCTTAAACCTTAATTTCTGGGGAGGGAAAATTCATCTTAAAGTAAGGATTTCAATTTATTTTAATTGAACCATTAAAACTAACTCTTAACTCTGAAATGGATTTGTTGATCACTGTCATTATACATTAATGTGTCCTTTAAGTACTGAGAAGAGGTTGATAATTTCGACGTTTTTGGAACGACCTGATGACCTTGGAGCCCACATTACTATTATTTTCCTCCACTTAATCATCTGCCCTAAATAACAAGCTCTTTTCAGTTTTCCCCAAGGGCAACTGTCAAAGAAATATTCTTTCAACACTGATTACTGCATGAAAATTGGAAACTAAGTTGCCAATTCTAGGCTGGAGACACAAATTTAATCAGCACATAGAGCTCCAACAAGGTGTCAAAAAGTCTTGAGTTCTCTGCTGACAGCGGTTATTTCCTTTTTTTAAAAATATGTATTTGGTACAGGATCTCACTATGCAGCTCAGAATCATGGTGATTCTCCTGTTTTCAGCCTCCCCAGCTCTGGGATTGAGGTATGCACCTCTACACCCAAATGGGCCAGCTCACGCTGCCTCACAGGTGGGGCTGGCATGGTATGTGGTGCCAGGGATCAAACCATGGTCCCTATGTTTGCCTAGGCTTTCCTAAGCAGGTGCTTGAGTCCACTGAGCTATCTTACTGGCCCTCAGCAGCATTTTCAATGTAAATTTCTTAAAGCATCTTAGAAAATAATTACTAACCTCTTTCTACCCTAAAATGTTTATTTCCTTTCAAAAAAAAAAATAGTTTCCTTTAAAAAAAAAATAGACCCTCCCTAAGGTGTCTCGAGCCAGAGATGAAATGATAAAATATAAAATAAACCAGGGATAATATTGTCTCTTAACACTTTTAGACTTAACCAGTAACTCTCAGAAGAGGAAGAGACCTTGACTCAGAGGCCTAAAACATGATCACCGACATGATTCTTCCTGGTTAACCTTCCTTCCCACAAGGACTCCCTGTGGCCAAGCCCCTGCCACTTCTTCCAGCTCATGCCACACAGAACAATGATTTGCTTCTGGTCTGTTCATTGGTCTCCCAGTGAGCAGCAAAATTGAAATCCCAGATTCACATCCTAACAGTTGAACAGAAGACCCTAGCCAACCACCCGCACAAGAATGGCCTTGTTCCCCTCAGGCTACGGTAGCCTCAGTTACACTTACGCACCCCAGTCCTTCTCAGTCTTTCCATTCTACATAGCCCCCATTTTTTAGATAAGAAGAAACCAAAGGAATGAAGAAAACTTCAATATATTAGCAAGTTGTAAGCCTCTAAAAAAAAATTGGCAGACTCCTACTTTCTCTATGGAAAGAAAAACAGTCATTTAATTTTTCTGTTCTATAATGATCTTTTGGGACTTACATCCAAATGAAATACCAGTGGAAGCACACAGCCTCCCTAAGGTGTCTCAAGGCAGGGATGAAATGAACCAGACTTGGTCAGCAGTGGCCAGGATGGTCTTAGTCACTATCATGTGCTCAGGTGTGCCCTGGCTTTGCCCACAGGAACTAGAGCAGCATCCTGAATCAGTGAGAAGGACTCGAGTAGTGTTGGTAGATAAAGTAGCTCCTTCCATTAGGGAGGGTCCACCCAAGAGGTATACACACAAGGAGACCATCTGTATCTAATGGGGTAACCCAGACAAGAAACATGAGCTTTGGAAAGAGCAATAAGCCCAAGTGAGTGGGTGGGAGCTCATAAATACTCGAATTCAAAGAAGCATGAGGTTGGTATGAGCCTGAGTAATCAAAACAGGTTTCATGGAAGAGGAGAAGGAAGAAGAGAAGGAAGAAGAAGAAGAGGAGGAAGAGGAAGAGGAGGAGAAAGAGAAAGAAGAGGAGGAAGGAAGAGGAAGAAAAGGAAAAGGAGGAAGAGGCCAGAAGATAGCCCTTACAGGATGGGCACACTTAGATGAACTTGAGAGGAGGTGCATAAAAGTTCTCTGGTCTCTGCTGCATCCAGGGCAAGCTGGTGCGCATGCTACCTCCACCAGCCCCCCAGGCTAGAAGTGCAGTTTGGCCCGCTTGCGGGGCTTCACAGGTTTGTAAATATGGATCCCACATTACTGGGATGAAGTGAACGCAGCCCAAGGCTTATGGCCAGAGAATTCTTACTGATGCTGTTTTGCTAATTAACCTCTGGACTTCAACTGGTGCATCTGAGATACAGGGAAGCTTAACTCAAAGACCAAAACTCCAGCTACCTAATTTTATTCTACAGACCTCATGAGGAGGTAATGTGAAGTCTCTGGCACTAGGGGGCACCCTTCTACTAGGCGTTTCTACCAGCAATCGCAGGCACCACAAACAGCCTGATAAATGTACAACTCTATATAAATTGAGCCTATAAAAATCAGAAATATACTTTGAGAAATTATTCAAAACCATCAAGTCATAGTCCAATATATTGATTCTGTGTTCCTATTTAGAACTTCAGGTTTTAAAACTTTAACTCTGAATAGCCTCAACATACTAAGCTTCCTAACTGTACTGTAAATCACCAACTGTTGTGAATCTGTGCATTGAGACACATACTTGAGGGGACCTGCTGCTGACTCCCTGAAAATGTCGCAGAACCAGCACCCCAGACACTGGCCAGGCATCGGCCAGGCTCTGGGGCCAAGGGTCACAAAGGGAACTCATTACGTTGAAGCCTTAAGCCACTGTCGGCTCATCCCTCTCCACCGCCAGTACCTGGTTTAACAGGTTGCAGAATGGACCTGCGTCGCGTCGGTCAACCCTCCTCTGTACGGGAACCACTCACCGGCACAAAGCCAAGCACTGCTGAAGGGCTGTCTCATCCGCAGGGATCGCCCCAGCCAGGCTCTTCACAGCTGGGCTCAGCGTCCGTACCTGCTTCTGACCAGAGGAAAACACAAGCTCCCATGTCCCGAGGATCATTCCTGTGCTGTGAACAAGGTAGGCCACGCTGGGCCCCCTTCAGCCCAGCCTGCCTGTCAGTTGCTGGTACTAGCTCTTGGGCATCATCTTTCTCTATCAAGGATTCACACTTGCATGCTTTGATAGATACAGTTTGAAATTTACAGCTTCTAACATTATGTTCAAGATCACATAAACACAGTATCTTTAAAAAATAAATAGCATTTAATATTTTAAAATCTAAGTTGTTAGAGCAAGACTTCATCATTAAATGTGATTTTGAAGTTAGGAGAGATATGTAGCTACATTCTACAATGAATAGAAAGATTTGTTCTAATAGTGTTTGTGGACAGAATACCATGTCTGTATCTCGTACAATGAATAAGCACTAAGACAATATACAATGTATTAATTACTGAAACTGTCCTACTAATTAGTTTTGAAACTGTCTCACTGCTATGTTTCTCAATAAAAGTATTTTTTAAAATGTGATTTTGGTAATGGCTAAACATCTTCTAATTAGAAAGTCTAAGTTGTTTTTATATAATTCTTAAAATTTAGAGTTGATTTTATTAGACAAACCCTTCATCGTGTCTTTTCAGAGGACTTTACTATAGACTTCTACAATGAGTCTTTCTAAAAATGAAAATTGTGCAATTTTGGTGATGCTATTATTTTATGTGTATTGCATAACCTGCATCTACATCAGCTATCCGCAGTAGTCAAAGAAATGGAAGTCTTCCTGTAGTGATCACACAAAATTAATGTTCAAAGAAGGAGAATAAAAAAAATTCCTCTAAGAGAGAAAAATGAGTCCTTCTTGATTATGTACACCTACTCTCTTCACTGCCTTCCAAAACGTGCTGAAATACAGATGGATACCCTCATGGGTATGGATGTATTTAATATATGGATATATCTAAAATTCATATCAGATATATGCTGCAGCATGAATGAAACCTGAAAAAAAATTATGTTTAATGGAATAAACCAGAGACAAAAGGGCAAATATTATCTGACTACACTGACATGTCATACAATTGCTCATTCCAGGACAACTTTAGAGAAAAGAGGGGTTGGACAAAGACTGAGGAGTTGCTGTCACCTCATGGGTAAAGAATTTCTGCTTGGGGTGATGAAATGTTTCGGGAATAGACAGAGGTGACAAATGCCACTGAATTTTATAATTTAAAATGGTTCAAAAGATTTACATTTTTTTTAATTATTGTGAAAAAGTTAAAATAAAATCCTATCAAAATATTACTTAGTTTGGCAGAAAATCCTAATAGCCAGTAAGATTCAAACAGCCCGGCGTCCGGGCCCGACACCCACTTTCCAGCACTGGAGGGTTTCCCTGGGCACAGACCAGCACCCTCCTGGAACAGCCCTTGCAGAACTGGCCGACAGAGCGAGGACATGAGTTCAAGGCTCTGTGCTGCCACCCCCCTGTCTCCTGGGCCAGTGCAGTAGGTTCCACTTACTTAAGAGCTATTTCCTGGCAGTTGTAATTACATGCTCATTAGCAGTAAATTGTTTTGCCACCCTAATCGTAATTACTGCTGTCAATGATTAGTATTTTGTTTTCATTTCTATAAATATACAAGCACTACACATGCCATCAGCATCTAAAACTGAAAAAAAAAACTTTAGGCCATGAATTTTCTGTAAGAACAATAAATAAGAAAATTGATTGTTGGGAGCAAGTATATTTTATTTATTTATTTTTTTTAGCAAATATATTTTAAATATCACAACTGTTTATGGTCCTCCAGGAAATTATGGTAGATAATCATGGACACAGTATGTTTATGTCATTTGCATTTCTTGGGTGCAGAAGATAGGGGATGGTGAAGACAAAAACATATTAAAGGCCTCCTTAGAGGAGATAATTAAATATTGACAAATAGTGCTTTATACCCTATAAATATTTCCATAACTGTAAATCAAATACCAACTAAAAATACTATGAGAAACCGTTTTAACTGAAAATTACTGTAAGTTTTCATACAGACCTCTCTAGTCTTTTCAGCACACGGGGCAGCACCCCGTGACAGAAGTGATCCCCCCCACCGGCCCAAACTCTAAGCTTTCTGAAGATTGACATACTCCCCTCTTGTGTAAGGAGCCACATTTGTTAGTTACCAGGCACTCTGCTGGGCCCATTTGGTCAGAACAGCCTTGGCAGAGCAGAAAGGTCACTGCAGTGGTCAGGGATGGAGACTGCCTGGACCCCTCACCTCACAGCAGCCCGGAGCGGACAAGACGGGAGGTGGGCCAGGGAACTGTCGCCAGCCAGGCTCTCAAGCCAAAGAACTTTGAGTTGAAGCCACCTGGCACTGCTTCCTCCCAAACAAACAACTGTGTGCACATGGTCTGACCCCTGGTGCTTCAAATTCCTCCCCTGAAGAAAACACAAATAAACAAACAAAGGTATGGTGATGATTCCTAAGAAGCTGCAGTGAGAATTCAATGTGAGAAGCCAACATACATCATTCTCTTGCAGGCTCAGGCAGCTTCTGGTAATGCCCTCCCATGTGAAAAGAAAAATGACCATTAAGAAGTACATCCCTGTGAGAAACAGGCTTTTCCCCCACCTGGTTTCCATCAGTGGAAGCCATCCTTCTAGGGCTGCTAATTCTCTCTTGGATAAATGCTATGCTCAAGTTATACAGTACTTTCAGCTCTCTTGCCGGTAGATATAAATCCCAGCCTATCACACCCTTGGATAGGAAGGAACAGTAGCAAGCAGAATTCAACAAGTCAAACAAAGAGGTTCAGCGGCCTGTTAACCCTTTGCTCTGCTAATCACCTTGCCAAGGAGAGGCACACTCATCCTAGGTACCCAGAGTCACCCTGGAAGGGCTCATCTCCCCAAAACTAGGACTAGACAAAGCTGATAAAGAAGTGTGCTGTCCATGGGGTCTATTTCAGAAAGGAATAGACCATTGAGAAGCATGCCTCTCTTCTGCTGTGTATGTGCTACAAAGAAAGACAAGTCCAAGTGAACATGCCCTGGGCCATTCATATGCCACAATTAATTTGTGCTGGAGGACAGCATGCTAATAAAGCTTCTATCTCCAACTCTCCCCTTCTCATACACCCCTGGACCTGGGGAAAGGCTCTAGATCTTCAGTCTTGATCCTACATTTTCACGCAATTTGTAAAAGGCAACCTAATAGCAATCATTTGAGACTAGCCAGGCTGGTTCCTCTCTGTCACTGTCCATTGAGTCGGGATAAGGTAGTGAGAACAATTAAAATGCACACACCTCCCAGGAGCACAGGCCCTCCTTGAGGAATATGTACCCACTCTGGGCTCTATTTCAAATGTCTGTGTGCTCTGCCCAGGAAAGGGGCCAAGATGTCATAGAGTGCCAGGGACACACAAGCACTGGCAGGGGGTGCAGGTCAATGGTACACAAGTAGTAAACCCTAATCGCATGCCAATGGCAGCCTGTTAGGAAGGAGATAAGGTCAAAGTCAGCCAGACCTATTTTAACAATTTCCTTTTGGGTGGAGGAGGGGCTGACACTGCAGTAGATGTTGACATTCATCTCCCTCTCCTTCCTCTTTCTGATTGGCCAAGAGATACTCTAGCAGAGGGCAGGGTCCTGAGAAGACAAAGCTGCTGGGAGGGGGGTAGTGGTTGCACTGAGACAGCCAGACAATCAAAGACTGCAAGGGATTGAAATCACTCAGACTTCCCTGCCCTGGCAACCTCAACAAACTCTGGAAGAACACAACCTGAAGAAACCATGCTTGCGTAGGCAGCACGCATACTGACTTGAAGGAACATCAAATCAAGGAACGTGACAGACTGTGGTCCAGAGAGGTCAGGAGAGACAGAACAGCACAGTATAATGGGTGAAGCAGACTCAATCAGTCATAGTCAGGTGATTATTTCTGCCATGTGAAAAGGTTCTGGAGGAGGCAGGAGTGGAGGCTGGGCAGGGTCTGGGCTTGACTGTGAGCTCAGGCAGGAACCTTTGCAGCTCCAAGGTGATGCAACTAAGAGGAATTCAGCCTGAGGTGGGACCAACGGGCAGATTCCAAAGCCTGCACAGTGACTTGATGCCAAAGGAATCACTTCTGAATGGTGCCAAAATAAATACTGAAATCCTAGGAAACCCCCCCTGCGACAGATACCTAAAGCAGACCCATATGCATAAATCTGGAAAGTTACAGATTCATATTTACATATTAGTTGATCTGATTTAAAGTGTAATTTATGGTGTTTTTCTTTTTGGGAATCACATGGGAGAAATTAATATGTACCCAGAAATGTAATTCATGTCTTCTTCCAGAGAACTGGAAAAACCAGGAGGTTATGAAATCTAGCTCCATAAAACTTAATTATGGACCCCATAGCCTACAACTCTCTCATACCTATAAGCTCTGAGCTAGAGAAACACAACCACATCCACAAGAAGACAGGTATAAGAATTTTTATAGTATCCATGTTGAGAAAACTAAGGCAACCTAACTCCTTCAAAAGACAAATTAGATCATAAATTCAAGTATTCCAAGGTGCCACACTTTGGCGATAACTACACGAACAAATTTCCACCTTAGTACTGAGCACCAATTTACAGAAAAATACATAAAACTATCTGATTGAAAAGTTTGAAAATAAACTCAGTACCACAAAACTTAAGGGTTTAATGTGTTATAGCTAGAGATTAAAAGATGCAAGGCACAACAGTCATTCCTCTAGAAGAAAAGGAATATGCGACCGCGGTGACAATGGGGAACTTGCAGCTATATCGTTATTATTTCTTAAGATCAGTGGTATGTTCAAAGGTATCTATCTTATTATTCTCTATGCATGTTGTATACTTATATTTTGTGATATATTAAGATGATTATCAAATTAGGTCCAAATAACAGACCCTAATGCAATGGTGTATTTATCATGTAAAGTAAGGAAGAAATAACTCAATCAAGCTTCCCTGAGGTGCATTATTGCTGTGTGCGCTCACCCCTCAGTCCCTGCAGGGATTCCTTCTGGGGAGCTCGCTGTAGATACCAAAATCCTTAGGCATAATCAAGTCTCATAAAAATGCATAGTATTCACATATAACATCTCTCACCTACTTTAAATCATCTCTGGTTTACGTATAAAAATAGTGCTAGGAACTATATTGTTTATTATTTAGGGAATAACAACAAGAGAAGAATTATATATTCAATGCAACATAATTTTATTCCCTGAGTATTTTTCATCTAAGTTTAGTTGAAAGGATGGACGTTGACTCCATGGACATGGAGGGCCGATTGTATTCTTTGGAGTCTTTAATAAATATGAATGTACAATCATGATACACCACGGAAGATTTTAATAATCTTTTGAACTTAATATTAAATATTAAGCCTTTTTAATGTTGAAAATCTTGGAAATTATCATATAAAACAAATCTATGCTATTTAAATGCATAGATAGTTCATAATTTTAACTGTTCTTTCATTAAACATAAGTTGTGATTCTCCATTACAGTAGTACCGTACAGATTTTGTGCATATGTAACCTCTTCTTTTTTAGAATGATTTAAGATATACTCCCAGAGGCAGAATCAGTAGGTCAAAGAGTTTAACCATTTTCTGTGAGTCACTGGACACTGTCAATACACTTTAAATAGCAGGACTTCTGCTCCTGGCCAAGAGAGAGAAGCACAATGAAGCTTCTCTTGCTGCCTGAAATATGCAGAAAACTAGACTAAATATAACAACTCTTCTTAGACACTAGAGATCAAGCAGCAACACACTATTTCACAGAAGGTTGGAAAGCAAAAGAGGTGTCAGTCCTCAACTGGTCCGGCCTTCTGACTTGAGGGCAGTCCCAGGCCCTGACACAAGGAAGACAAAGCCACTGAGGCCATCAGACTGCTTGGGTCAGGAGATCTGAGCGAGCAAAGCGGAGCTCACCAGCCAAAACAGGACAGAAAGCTGCCCAAGGAAAGAATGTAGAATCTACAGAGGGTCTCCTGTGCATAGTCACCAGAGCACTCATCAGATGTGCACTGAGACAAGGAAAAGAAATACCCAAAGACAGGAAATCACCCAGAACTCACATGGGGCTATTCCTATGTGAGTGGGAAAATCTCTTAATTCAACTAGCACAGGGATAAAGCACTTACAGGATCTCAGTGGAGTCCGGAGAGGTAATTATCCATAGACTAAATGCTTCTTTGGTCTTTAGCTCTCCAGATATTTATAAGAATAGGAACATATCAGTATACATTAAGGTACAAAGCACACTGTATGGAATTTAATAAAAAAGAAAGAAGCATTTTAAAAGGCAGCAAAATAAGACTCACATTTACCAAAAATATCAAATTAAAACTGGTATTAGAATTATCAGATGACATTTAGAAAGTTAATATAAGTGTGTCTTATTTTTAAAAAGTGAAATGGAAACACCAAACACATTCATGGTACCCAAATTTAACTTCTAAGGGAAAACCAAAACTTCTAAAATGAAAATTACAGTGGAAGGGACTCTGATGGCAGATTAAATGTGGACAAAAAAATTTGTAAAGTTGAAGACATTGTAATAGTATCCAAAATCAAAACAGAAAAAAGAATGTAAATATAGAGCATCAGTGAGCTGTGACACATAATTGTCGCCAGAATCTCTGATGGAGATGAGTTGGAAGAAATAGTAGAAAAAAACTTTTTGAAAAATAATGGCTGAATATTTTCCAACTTTGATGAAAGTTGAAAGGCAACAGACCTATGACCCTCAGCAAACCACAAGAAGGAACATGAAGGAAAAAAAACACACGACTTCAAATCATAGCCAAGCTGATCAAAAGCCTTGATAGAGAAAGAAAAGAAAATAGATATACATATGAAGGAATAAAGATGAAATAGCAGACTTTTGGCTAAGGACAATGCAAGTGAGAAACAAAGGAACTGCATACTTAAAAGTAGGCAATGCTACTCAACGCATTGAAAGAAAAGACTTTCAACTTTACATTTTACACCCAATAATAAGATATTCGAAAGCTGTAAAATAAACTTCAAAGATAAAGAATCCATCAGGAAGTGCTGCCAGATGAAAATCTGAATCCACAGAAAAGAATAAAGAGCACTAGAAAGGGTAACTAGTAGGTAAATACATAGAAATCTTTTTTTTTTTCCATTTATGCATTTGGCACAGTCTCACTATGCAGCTCAGGCTTAGTGATCCTCTGTTTTCAGCCTCCCCAACACTGGAACTACAAGTGCGTGCCACCACACGTGGACTCAATTGCAGGCTCGCTATGCCCTGGGGGCGGGGCCAGCACAGCATGCTGGACCTGGGATTAAACCCTGGTCCCTGACACAGAAATCTTTAAGTTATTATATAAGCCTCTTTCAAGGGCTGGGGAAATAGCTCAGCACTCTAAATGCCTGCCTCACATGTGCTTCTGAGTTCAATCCCTAGTACCGCATGCCATGCCAGCCCTGGTACCCTGGGCGCACTGGTACCAAAACTAGGTGTGGTGGTGCATGCCTGTAATCCCAGCACTGGTGAGGCTGAGACAGGAGGATCGCTGCAAGTCTGAGCTGAGTAGCAAGACCTTGTATGGAATAAATAAATAAATAAATCTCTTTAAAAGATAATGGGCTTTTTAAACATAATGTTGCATCATATACATATATAAAAATAAAAAGTATGATTTTTTGTTGCAAAAAAGCAACATGATTCCTACAAAAAGTGACATTTCCATGTAAACACAATAATCAACTAAAAGTAAATGAATGAGAAAGGAATAAACCATGTTAATATTAAGCATAGGAAACTGGAGTGACTATATTACTTCAGAGAAATGAATAATCCCACAGATGAAGAATGCTATTTTATTTATTTTTATTATTTTTGTTTTATTGAAGTACAAATATCATTGAGACAGTTTTAATATACCTTGACAAGATGGATTTGATAAATTAATACATTGCAAACTGTTTTCATAATGTTTTAGTATCATAGAAGGTGCATACATGATATTATACTTACAGACATTATTGTAGCATATGACTCTTAACAGTAAAGAAAGAGAATGTAGCTGTTTGCATATGAGAATGCTATTTTATAGCACTAACAAGATTGTTTTGCAAAGAAGTAACCCCAAACACTTGTGGCAACATACCTTCAAAGTGTCTCAAGCAAAAATTGGTAGAATAAAGAAGAAACAGAAAACCCTACAAATTAGAGTGGAAAACTTCATTGCTCTCAGAGTAATCTATAGAATAAGATGACAGAAAAATCAGGAAGTATTTAGAACACTGCGACAAAACTATGCATCAACTTGATCTACTGACAGTTGTGTAGAGATTTTATATACTAGAACATGCCTTCTGCCTGATGCCCATGAAATAGATCAGAACCTGACCCATTGAAGGTCTCAGTGTAGGCCAGTGAGATAGCTCAGTGGGCTAAGCGCCAGCTTAGGCAAGTGCAGAGGCCAGAATTCAATCCCCCACACCAGGGCCGTGCCAGCCCTGCCCCCATGTGTGCTAAGCCCACCACCAAGTCCCGGTGTGATGGTAAGTGACTGTAATCCTAGCACTGGGGAGGCTGAAAACAGGAGGATCACTACAAGCCTGAGCTTCATAGTGAGACCTGAACCAAATACTTTTAAAAAGTCTCAGTTTATTTAAAAGATTCCAGTCATGAAAGCCTTATTTTCTGACTACAGTGGAATTATTTAAACACACTGATAGAAACATCAAAGCTCCAAGTATTTTTATACGTAACACACTTCTAAATAACTCAGAGTTAAATAACAAGTCAAAACGGAAAATAGAAAATATTTTTAAATGAAGAAACAGAAGTCTAGCACACTGAAATGTACAGGATACTGCCAACAGGTAGAATATAGAGGGAAATTTACAGAATTAAATTCTATAATATAAACAATGAAGATCTCAAATCAACAATTATAGCTTTCACTTTAACAAGCTGGAAAAGAATAAGTTAAACCCATAGTATATAGAATAAAGGTAATGACAAACATCAGAGAAGAAACCAGCAAAATCAATGTAACAAATAAAGCAAATCAATCTGGTTCTTTGAAAAGATCAACAACATTGTTAGGTTGATAAGAAAACTGGAGAAATAAAATGAGTGTGAAATATTTTCCAGAAAGACACCCCCGGGTCCACATGGCTCCTTACATTGATAATCCCACAAAACATTTAAGAATGAAATAATATAAATTATGTACAAACTGTTCCAGATACTTGAAGGGAGTATTTGTCAAACTATCCAGTAAGACTAGAACTATCATAACAAAAACAAATACATTAGCCCAATATCTCTCAAGAACTTAGATGCAACAATAAAAAGATTTAGCAGATTAAAATGAAAACACATTGCAGCCAAGTAGAGTTTATACCAGTTTAACATCTTTAAAATGAATTAAAGATGTAATCTACTCTTGTTTTACTTACCTGTCACAGAGACACATTTCCTGATACTTACAATTTAAAGGAGGCAAGCCAGCATGGTGGTACAATACCTATAATCACAGCTCAGGAGACTGAGGCAGGAGGATCACTACAAGCTGGATCACTACAAGCCTGGCCTACATAATGAGTTCAAGGCCAGCCTGAACTATATAGTAAGACTATCTCAAAACAAAACAAAAACACCTTAAAGGAGAAGAGAACATTTAAAGGAGTAGGGAGTCATTGAGGCTCACAGTCTATAGAGATTTCAGTCTCTAGTGCCTGGGCCAGAGAGGCATGGCAAAGGAGGAGCTTGGGAGCAGAGGATGTGTGAAGGGAGAAGGTATGTATGTGTGACTAAACCCCTGCAGATACACCTCCGGTGATCCAACTGAACCCACTCCTAGCAGCAAGTCAGCTATGAACTCCTCAGTGGACTCATCCATTGATCATCATGCCCTACGGTCCACTTGCCTCTGAAAGCCCCACCTGTGAGGCTTCAGGGGATATCTAGATATGAGCCATAACAACTGAATCAACAAACTCTCATCTCAATATTTGCATAATAAACAGTAAATAAAATCTAGCATGCCTTCCTGATACAAATTCTCAACAGATAAGGAGAATGCCTCAGCTTGATAAAGGGCATCTGCTAAGTACCTGGCCAAAGCATCACACTTAATCATGGAAAACTGAGGGCTTCAAGGATGGGAAACAGGACAAGGACACCCACTCTTACCATTACTATTCTTATTCTACCCTTATTCTTATTGCTACAGCACAATAAGTTATGTAATGCAGGGAAAAAGCGAAATTGCTGTTATTCACTGAAGATATGTTCAACTCCTATCACTTCTACAGAGAAGCTTCTTGAATGATCACATTCAACCAGATCGCAGGATATTAGATCAATACACAAAATTCATTTGTATGTCTCTGGAGTACCCATGAGCAATTAGAAAATGAACTTCTAAAAAATGTATCAAAACAAGAAATTCTTAGGGATAAATTATACAGAATTTACAGAAGAATTTATCCCTTTATTCTTAGAGATAAATCATATACAAGGAGTTCCTATGTAATGAAAACTAGAAAAAACTGTTGCTGCAAAAAATTGATGACTTCAGTCGAGAGGTCTACAATGTTCACGGATGAAAAGATACAAGACTTCAAAGATATATGTTCTCCCAAAATTGATCTAGACATTCCATGCTTTCCTAGTCAAAATATCAGCAGACTTCTTCCCCTGAAAATTGACACACCAACTATAAATTTATATGGAAATGCAAAGGACCTGGTGTAAGTCCTTTGAAAGAGAAAAGAGTAGAACAAAACTAGAAGATTCATACCAGCTGACTTCAAGACATATAAATCTACAACGATCACAGTAGTGTGATGTTGGCATCAATACAGACAAATAGGCCAGTGGACTAAGTAGAAAATTGGTTTCTAACAACTGTCCACAGACAAACCAGTGAAGGTGAGCTTTTAAAATTAAAATGTTTACTCAAGTATAAAATTACTTTGATTCAGAGTAGATATGAAATCTAACTCAAAATAGATCACAAAGTTTAAAATATGAAGCCATAAAGCTCCTACATTAAAAACAAATCTGAATAATATTTTTGACACCAAGTTAGGTAAAGGTTCTTTAGATATGACATTTAAATGTACATTCCATTAAAGGAAAAACAATTGATAACTTAAACTCTTTAAAAACTAAAACTATCTGCTCTTGTAAGACACTTATTTTTTAAAAAATCTACAAACTAGGGAAAATATTCCAAATCAGATATGTGTTAAAAGGTTTGTTCCCAGAATATTAATGAACTCTGAAAACTCAGTAAGAAACAGAAAGGGAAAATAAGAAAAGTAAATAAAAGCAAAACAAACAACAAATATCAAATAATAAGAAATAGCACCATTTAAAAATTGGCAAAAGATGTAAACAAACATTTCACTCAAAGATGGATGGAAAATAAGCACATAAAAAGATGCTCGATGCCGCGGGTCATTAGATGAATTCAAATAACAACCCCAGAGTCACCACTCTTTACCTAACAAGCTAAAATTAGATGGGCTGATCACCCCAAGTGTTGAGAAGAATGTGAAGAATCAGCTGCATTCTCATTGCTGCTGGAGATAGAAAATAGTGCAGCTGCTTTAGAAACGTTTGGTAGTATCCTAAAAAGCTAGCCATACACTTACTTTATGACCCAACTCTTCCCTTTTAGATACTTGCCACAGAGAAATAAGAGCAAATGTTCACACAGACAGTTGTACATGATGTTCCCAAAGGCTTTATTTTGAATACTGTAGAACCGGAAACACCAAATGTCCATCAGACATACGGATGGATAAACAAACTGTGGTATGCCCATACAATGAAATGCTACTTTTCTGTGTTAGCTTTCCATCACTGTGACAAAGTGTCTGAAATGATCGAGGAGCTGGGGCCTCACAGTCCTGCCCAAAAAGCACCCCCAAGTGACCTAAAGAGCTCTCATGGAGCCCTTCCAGTTAAAGGGCCTCCCATCTCCCATTAAATACAGGTTGGAAATCGATCCTTCAACTCTGGGGGGTTCAGGGAAAGTATTCAAGATTCAAAGTACAGTATCTTCAACAATAAAGAATGAACTGTCAGCCAGGGATAGCTCAGTGGCACAGCATCTGCCTGGCAAGTGCAAGGTCCCATGTTCAATTCCCAGTGTCCTCCTAAAGAATGAATTATCAATAACATGCAATAAGAATGAATCACACACACAAAAAAAATCTACTGAAAGGAAATAGACAATAAAAGAAACCACAGTCTATGATTCAACTTATGCAAAATTCTACAGAATACAAACTAATTTATGGTGACAGATCAGTTCTGTCTGGAGGTGGGACATGTGGTATGAAACCTGAGGAACTACCAGGCAGCACGAAGAAACTCCTGAGGATGTACATTTGTTATCTTGGTCTCATGTGTGTAGATCTATGTGAAAACATGTAAAAAAAAAAAAAAAAAAAACAACCTAATACTTTCAGTACATACAGGTTATTATTGGCAATTACCCCTCCAAATATCAATAGCTCCCCTATACAAAATTGAAACCGTCTACAAAGTCAATCAGTTAGGTGTTTTGCAGTCACACTTAAGTATCATTCTATGCCCAGAGCTGAACACAGCACCTGGAAAACCATCAATTTTCAGGTGATGTTTGCTGAATCAACAAACAAACTTGTTTTGCTTTAAAATGCTCAACAAACACAAATCCCACTCCTCCACTTTAATCCTTTTTTGTCCTAGCAGATGTAACTCAAAATGACCAGATTTGGGAAGGCAGCTGCCAGGCTGGTGCCCTCACTGGGGCTGCTGCTAGGGCTGACCAGGCAGCTGGAGGAGCAAGGGACATAGGTGGGTGGGACGCTCAAGCAGGCGCTTGGCTCCTGGCAGCCTTGCGCTCCTTTCTGACTTTCTAGGTTCCCTCTCTGCATTCCTGGCTCCTGCAAATTCTTTCTCCTTCTTCTTTTGTCTTACTGTATTTGTGGAGATAAAATGTTTAAATTCCTTACCCTTGGTTTTAAAGTGGCGATGAACCTACTCACACAAAGTAAAATAAAGCCCTTTCCTATCTTTAGGGTTCTTCTACGAATGCTGGCTGCTGCTAGAGAGTTCAGGAACATTGCCTGCTGGAGAGCTGGGGAGGGCCAGGCTTTCCTCCCAGGAGGGGCTCACATCCGGGACATAACCATGAAGGACTTAGCCCTGTGCAGCCCAGGGCTTGGCCTTCCCTCAGACATGCTCACCTGTCTGTCCCTCTGATAGTGTGGGGCTCAGCTATAAACCTGCTGTTAAGGCTAAAAGTACAGAGGCTGAGAGGGTCTCTGAGCGTAGTGGCTGATGGCAGGTAGGAGGCTGACTCCTGACCCACACCATGACCAGCCCTGAGAGGCAGGAGAGGTCCACACTTTATCCAAGGATTTATATTTCATGGATCACATGATTTCAGTCACAACTTGCTTTAGGTTCTATACTTCCAATTATAAGATTTCCTTATTTTTGGAAAAAACAGGCAGACTAGAGAAAGCCAGCATTTGAGAATCAAAGAGAAGCATGAGACAGGTCTTTCATATCACCACTAACCTTCTCAGACCACACATGTGCTGCTACACTCCATAAACGTGTCAAATATTGTGTGTGTTTGCAACAGAACGTGGGGCATAAGCACAGAGTACCTCATTCTTCTACATTCAGCTGAGATCCTAAAGTCCAAGCCAAAAGTTACTTGGCTTTCTCTTGCAACAGAAGCACCTGAACAACCCTTAATGACCATTCCAGCCTTCCTCCCCCGCTTCCAGGGGCTGGACAGGGAATTACAGCAACTTCCCAGGATCTCTCTGAAGAAAACAATAGTGTGACATCTGAAAAACTAATATGCTCAATTGCCACACACACATTCGGAGGTTGCTTTGAGGTTTATCAGTTCACTTTCTCAAGCAAAATATCCATGCTTTGAAGCACAAATGGGAGGAACTGTTGCAAGAAACAGAAATTTGAGAGTCAATAAAAACAAGGAATGAAAACAGCCATAGGATCACTGAGGTGTAGTACAGGGGTGGAAAGCAATTGCTAATATAGTGACACTGACGACAGGGAGGAGTGACAGCAACATGGGCTAAGTAAGTTCACCTTGTCTTTATCTCAAGTTCTCATTCTTCATGAGGAGATCTGCCTTGACACAGTCAAAGATTCAGGAAAGAGATCACACCGATGGATCTAAGGGCAACCCTACCTTCCCTGTGCAGGGTCCTCTCTAGTCAAGGGTTTCTAAAGCCACCCTCAGCAACACCGCACAAGCAGCTAGCTCTGCATCTTCCTAGTCGTAGGGGCATAAACATGTGCTTAAACAGCTCCCTTTTTTTTTTTTTTTTAACGAAAACACATTTTTTCAAGAAGAAAAGCTGATGTGCAAAGTCTCGGCCCATTTCCACATGTCAACAGCATGACGACACAATAGTTCATGTTCACTCCTAATTCATGAGAACCAACTGCCAGCGTGCCACAGACTCTCCACTCAGCTGTGCCAGACTTCTCTTGCAACAGTGATCCACGATCACGGAGAGACACTGTTCCCACACATGTCAGAACATGCACTCTCATGCACGCACATGCACACACACACACACACATCCACAAATGATTTCTAGAACTCAAAAACACTTCCGGCTAGCCACCTCTGAGCTGCAAGTCAGGGGTGTCGCTGATTGCTGGCATGAAGACTGCTTCAGGGCCTTAATCCAGACCTTCCCACATTTTAGATGCAGATTAACCTACTTCCTTATTTTTTGGGTGAGGCATCCTCCTCCCTGCATAGGTCATGCTAAACAGCACTCTCCACCCCCACCTGCCACCCTCCATCCCCATGCCCTGCTCCATTTTTCTTCACAGCTATCACCCTCCGCCATTATTAATTACATCCTTTAGCTCTCCTGGTCTGCCACCTCAGCTAAGAATGGAAAGTTCCATGGGCAGAGCCCTGACCATCTCGTTTGCTACTGTATGCTCAGGTGCTGGCTCACTGGACACAAAATGAGTTTTTTGAGGAAGAAGCAAAAGAAAAAGAAGAGAAGGAGAAAGAAAAAGAGGAAAAGGGGAGAAAAGGGATATATTTTAAAGGCTGATGAAGTTCACGCAGCCGGCTCTGCCATCTCTGTACTACCACGTCACTGAAACAGTCTGTGCGCCTCGCCTCACGGTACCAGCAGGCACACAGCTTCATTAGTCTAACCTTAGAAATAAGAAAATCAAAGGAAGTTTACATAGCTTATCTAACATTTTAATCTAAGAAATCTCAGCTTCTGAAGAAACACTTCTTTTGTCTTTTGGTTTATACTTAAAAAGTTAGTATCATCTGCAAAACCTCTGTCCACTGGTTTACAAATGCAGGAAAAGTACTCACTGCTCTATACCAAGAATACATGTGGAATAGAGGAGGAGAGGAGGGAGGAGAGGGCAGCATTTCTGAGAGGCTCCCCAGAAAGGGGAGCCCTGCTAGGCAGCCAGCCCTGACTTGTCCACACACTTACCTGGTTGAAGTTTTCCTCCAAAATGCACTGATGGTGCCACGGCACGACTGGGTTCCACACAGCTCTTTTCACCTGTGGCCACCTATCCAGCACACCAAAACTTTTGCCAAGTCAAAGGCACTGGGGCGGCTGGGTACTGTAACAAAGTGTCTGCGGCCACAGGCTGCCGAGTGACGCAGGGGCTAGGTACGGCCCACTGAGAGCTACCTGGAGACGCACCTGACTCATCAGGCCCAGAAAATGCCTGGGCTTTGGCCCCAACTAATAAAGCATTTACCCACAGACTAGAGGCAATTAGCTGGCAGGCAAACAAGAAGTAAAAAGGAAAGTGGGCAGGCAGTGAGCAGGCTGCGTCTGTGCCTCCTCATTAACCGCCCTGAGTGGGCTGAGGCAGCTTGGCTAGAAGACGAGCTGCTCTAGCCTGGCCTCTGCACTTCTACACCCCTCTTTCCAGAGAGTCTGGCCAGCAGCCCTGTCTTCAAGCCTCACCCACAACCTGCTCACAGATGGTTAAGGTGCTGCAGAGGACCAGCACATGTGTGGCCATCTCTCCTGGGAACAGCCCGCACGTCTCTCACTCATGTGTCATGCTTCACAAACACCTACTATGTGCCACAAGCCTATAAAAATGTAAAAGCCCTTTAATTTGTTTGGTTTGAAGACTTAACTTGCAGCAGTGATTTCAATCTCCCCCCCTAGTCCCATGGACAAGAATCAGGGGTTCTGGACACGAAGTTCCTAGCTTCCATCACCAGAATAACTGCAAGAGACTAGAAGTACCTTTTCTTTCCACAAACACTTTTATTTTAAGAAGTGTAACTGCTTCTGAAAAACTTGGCACTTGTATCAAATGCTACTTTAAACAGGAAAGAGGAGTTTGGTACAGAACAAGCTCTAGCTCCCAACGGATACCTTGGCCACAGGCTCATGGGATCAAGGTGTAGCCCATAGCCCTGCTACTGGCCTATGCCACAGTCCTGTCCAGGTGGAAAGGCGCCCTGGGCCAGTGGGACTGCCAAACCTTTTCAGCATCTAGAATCCTCACAATATTCTGCTCTGCTCATCCTAGATAGAGTAACTAATCAAAATTCATTCTTTGCAAAGGGTCCAACTGCGCCATCAAGGAAAACAACTTAGTGTGCAATTAATTTTGTGATCATAGACTTCTCTGCTGAGGCTTTTCGTGAGAAATAAAATGAGAGAGAGAGAGAGAGAGAGAGAGAGAGGAGAGAGAGAGAGAGAGAGAGAGAGGAGAGAGGGGAGAGAGAGAGAGAGAGAGAGAGAGAGAGAGAGAGAGAGAGAGAGAGAGAGAGAGAGAGAGAGAAATTCTTTTTCAAGGAACTGACTCATTAATATGGAGCCAGGTATGTCTAAGGTCTGCAAGGCATGCTGGTAGGCTGAAAGTCTCAAAGAAGAGCTAATACAGTCATTCTAGTCAAGAGAGCTTTAGGATAAACACAAAGAAGGAAGAGATGCTACAGTTGAATATGAGCTTGCTACAAAATTCTTTTTTTGAAAAGATCACTCTCTTGCTTATCAAGTCTTCAACTGATTAGATGAGGCCCACTCATGTTTTAGAGGTAAATTTGCTTACTCTACCTGCTAAAGTCTACCTGCTTACATATTAATCTCATCAAAAACATCCCCAGAGAAACATGCAGAATAGTGTTTGACTATGTATCTGGAGACACTGGCTCTGTCAAGTTAGCATATAAAATTAACGATCATATGGCACAAATATAGTATATCCATGACTCCTTTTACATTTCGAGTTCCATATACAGTGGCCCCTCAGTTCATGAACACTTGTTTGCTAACAACTTGACTCGCAAACAAAAGTGTTTGGCAAAACTTTGTTTTTGTTTGCACACTATACCTCAGGCAATACACACAGCCACGACCATCTTTCCTTCCCACACAAACAGAAATACAGTCACCTTTCCCAAAATCTTGTAACAAATTAAGTTTGCACACTGAGGTACTACTGTATATTAAACATTTTGTTACATAGGAATGCATACACTTTAGCAATATAAGTACCCTTTGTAACCTAGAAACTTTATAAATCATCTTCAACAACTTCCAAATTTATTTCCTTTACAAAAGAAACCTAAAATTGAACAACTTGTGAACCAAGCCAGGTGTAGTGACAGATGCCTGTGATCCTAGTGTTCTGGGAGGCTGACCCAGAGGGACTGCAAACATGATCCCAGCCTGGGCAACTTAGTGAGACTCTATTTCAAAGTAAAATATGAAGGGCTGTGGGTGCAACTCATTGTGAAGGCCCTGAGTTCAATCTTCAGTAACATCCACATACTACAACTACACCTTTCTCCTCCATTGGAGAAAAAGTGGATCTAACTTTTGAAAAAATAAAAAACTTTAAGGCAAAATATTTTTCCAACATAACTCCTTTATGGAATACTGATTCTGCAGGAAAAAAGTGATAATTTAGGCAGTACCACACAGATATATGGTGAGTAAAAGACGGAACGCTGAGTCAAGAAACACAATAAAAAATACTCAATGAAATGAACAAACTTTTGTGTCATTTTTATATTTAGAAAACACTAGCTGCCTATTGTGCCTGAATTTTACTATTACTAACAATTTCTTTATCACTTAAAAAAATAAATAAATTATAAAATTTGAGTTTGTCTAAGGATTAGGGATATTTTACTCCTACCCGCAGACCTCCGAGATGAAAAGCACGTTCACCATGGGAATCATCATATGCTGCGTTGTTTCCATGGCTCCAGCTCTGATCCATCTAATTTGCACAGGACATCTGTCTTCATAAAACACAAGGATGGTACTTGCTCTACAAAGAGCTATGGGAAACCCATTAAAATTACCCTCATTATAAATAGCTCTACTGCAGTGTGTTGGCCTTTTAATTCCAGTGTTGTGCAGTGGGATCCAAATTCCCATTTGAAAAAGAGCTTTGATGTGGGGTTGGTGAAGGCTGGACCAGCAAGGGCAGATACTTCTGGGTTCTCTGGATCCTAGCTTGCATCTCCGGCCTCTCCCAGGGCTGCTTTACTAGCAGAGTATTTCACAAGCACAAAATATCGTCATTGCAAGATCTCTATTTAAAAGAAAAGACATGAGCTTCTCAGGATTCCCAAGGGGAATACTCTAGAGATTAAGCTCAGTTCAATTCTGAGGTTCAATTCCAGTTCTGTTCCATAGAAGCTGTTAGATTTAATGCCAATTATAAGAAGGCCGGATTTTAAAATGTTTTGGGAAACTGTAGACCCATAACCTCAACCATGGTAACAACTCCCCTGTTATCCTAATGTTCTCATTCACCATTTTACTGACCACCTGATTCATTCCCCTCTGTATCCAGAATGAATAAATAAACACACATATTAATATCTTGTTTCACATTTTTTTTTTCTGGTAAAATCGAAAGCAGCAATACATAGCATTGTTTCTACAGAACCAAAACAATGTGCTCCTCGTTGGTAAGGACAAGAGCACGAGGGGAATAGATACTGCCACGGTGTCAGGGAGGAGGTGTGCTCTGGCCGCCGCATCTCTGAAAGCCAGGATGCCAGCCCTACGCACCAGGCAGTGCCCTTCCAGCTCCTTCCTTACAATGCACGTCCTAACCAAGGCACTCTTCCTTTCCTTGCTTTTTGCAACTCTCCCTCCTCCTTCTCTACTCCTCTACCCCAACCTTTCTCCCATTCCTGGTTTAGTCACTGGGTGACCCTGAGGAAGTTAAAAATCAGAGAGACAGGAGCACTACTGCCACATGGATGACTTCATATGCATCAATTTCACTTCATCAGAAAGTCCCTCAACAGCTCTACATGCCATTTGGTACTGCAAGCCTTCTTTTCCATAGTTCCACCTTCAAAGTCTTTCAAAGTCATAGATCCATCACTGTCAGTTCCCAGTCATGAGGATGCCTGTTATGGAAACACAATCTCTGTTCATATAGATATTTATTCTATCTGCCAACCTATATACTCATAGAACTGATGGTTCATAGAACTGATATAAAAAGAAGAAGCATTGAAGAGAACTATACTGAGCTGCCATGCATGCTGCCGGCCAGCCAGCCAGCCAGCCAGCCAACCAGAGATCCATTTGCCTTGACACTCAATATTACCACCATAATGAGAAATGCAAACCTGCCAAACACTGCATGCCAGTGCCACCCCACGCCCTCAGTTCTGATGTGTGTCATCAAGGAATCTGCTTTGATCTGCAGAGCGCACATCTGCTGGAGCAACATAATGAAAGGGATTAAGATTTAAATGCAGGTAACAGGAAGCCAGAGCCAGCAGGGAACTGATTTGATTTGGTGGGGCCTCTCTGTGTTGGGTAGATGCTCTGTGGGATGTGAGTGTCCCCCGCAAACTATATCCACACTGCCATTCAGAACCAAGCCTCTCCCCAAGAATCACCATTCTCATTCTTCACTGTTATCTACTTCTGGAGATGTTAATAAGCAAATGCAACCTGTACTGCAACTTGTACTTTGTAATGCAAGTCCATGAATAACCCTACAAAACCTTGGGTAATGTTCTTAAAATAGTGAAGACAGATCATCCATCTTAGAGTTTTGTAACCTCCGATTCTGCCCACTTGGCATTGGATTTCTCCATGAAGGGTGCCTTAGGGCCCCCACCTCCAACAGCACAGTCACCCCCAGCACTCCCGACTGATGCTCAATAAGCCTCCAGATCCATCGGAGCAGTGGAAGGGCTGGGGCCGATTTCTTCTGTGGGCAGTGACAGAAATTGCTTTATGCCAAGCTCCTGTGTCACTCTGGAGACTTTCCAACCACTGATCCTGATCATGACCTCTGGGCAAGCACACGGAATAACTGTGTCTTCCATGCCCATCAACTATTCAGAAAGTTAAAGTCATAACACGTCCTCACTGGCAAGCTTGCCCCAGTTCCCTCCACTGCTTGTTACATCCTGGATTCTGGCCAGCTCATTCCACACAGTAGGAACGCAGTCATGGGTACCACCTCAGAAATGGCTCTCAGCATCATAGAAAGCAGCAAGGCCACAGGTACCTTCCCTTTAGAAAATGTATTAATGCAGCCCATGTTGTACGTTCATTCAAGGAGTGAACAGAGAAGGTAAGATAACATGTTATGGCAGCCAAGTGACAGGGGATATCTACTTATTTTAAAATATAATTTACATGACTTTTTTTGTTTCCTATTAGCACGTTTGTAATACATAATATTTCCATTCCATGTGGAAATTGGCACATGTAACAGCACATCCCAGTTCCATTTTTCATCCTCTTTGCTTTCCCTCCCTCCCTCCCTCCTCCACCCATCTCTTGACACACCTGCCTTTCAGTACACATTAGCAACACACAATGTTTACAACCCCTGTGTGGAGTCAGTACACATACATGACATATCTGAATTTTTCTTCATCTCCTTCCCTTCCCTCCCTCCCCACCTCCCCCATCCATTGAGCTCCTCCCCCTTTCTTTGCAGGCCATTCAGTGGGGCTCCCCACACTCTCTTCACCAGTGTCCCCCAAGGATTACATCTTCCACACCATGGTGCCATGCTAAGACCAAGAACTCCCACACTGGCACAGTGTGCCAAATCATTTCATCATGTGCGCAGATTTATCATGTGACAGTCAGGATGGGGAGGCCCATAAAAAGGAGCCCTTCAGGCCAACTCCCTCATGGTCACATCACTCCCCTATTCCACCACCACCCCCCGGTGTTTGTCTCTGACATACTATTCCAAGAATGTTATACAAATGGAATCGCAACACGTGACCTCTGATAGTTGGTTCTTTACAGTCAGCACAATATCCTTGAGATGCAGCCAAGCTACGTGTGCCAACAGTTTCTTTTCACTGCTAAACAGTATTCCATAGCATAGATATACCACTGTTTCTGTCACCATTCACCTAGGAAGGGACAAATGATCCATTTATTGAAGTTTTCAGGGGGCAGCCACTTGTATTATATGCAAAATTATTTGTATTATTCTCCTTATTACTTGTTTGGTATCTTCAGAGTCTGTAAGAATATCATCTATCGCATCCATGACAGTAATTTGTGTCTACTTTTTTTTATTTGGCTTTTTTTTTGTCTTTTTGAGACAGGGTTTCACTGTGCAGTTCAGGCTGATAACAATCTTTCTGCCTCAGCCTCCTAATTCTTTGGAATTCTTGCTGAGACATTTTACTGATATCTTAAAATTATTATTTATATTACACTGATTGTCTATTGCCATTGTTTTCATGTTCTTCTCATTTTGTCCTCTATTACTCCCTCTTTCTGCTTATTTTAGACCTATTTTGTTCTTCTCTCTCAAGTTTCTGGAGATGGGAGCTTAGATTATTTATTTCACACTTTTCATATTTTGTAATGTAAATACTTAGTTCTATAAATTTCCCCTTCAGTACTATGCCTCATGAATTTCACTGTTATCTTTTTGTTCAATTTTTAAAAATTTTCTATTGAGACTTTCTCTTTGACCCATGGATTTATATCCATGGCATTCTCTAGTTTTTAAATGATTACACATTTTCTTGTGATTTCTAATTTGATTCCAGTAATGCCACAGAACATGCATTCTGCGTGGCTTTCCTTCTTTTCAGTTTGTTGAGGTTGGCTTATGGCCCAGTATATGGTGCATCTCAGCTCAAGGCTGTATTATGTGGGTCCTAGAAAAGAATGTGTACTCTGCTGCCATTCAGAAGGTCATATGAATGTTGACGCAATGGCATCCGTGACTTGAGTATCCTTGCTGACTTTCTATTTGTTCCAGCAGTTGTTAGGAGTGGGACACTGTAGTCTCCAGACAGAACTATGGATTTGTCTGTTTCTCCATTCAGCTCTCCTAGCTTCTGTTCCTCATTTCACAGCTTTGTCACTTGGTCCATACACACGTAGGATTGCTACACCTTCCAAATGGCCCACATGTTCAATAAGTAATCTCTGTTTCTGGTAACTTTACTTTGTTTCAGTGGACAGTCTATTTTCCTAGCATCACCCCATCAAGAGGACGAAGGAGAACTCCTACATTTAAGATGCCCACACTATTTCTGCTGACCTCACTTAGACACAGATTACAGCCCCAACTCCCTGTAAGAAAGCAGTGTTGAGGTGGCCACATGTAGTAGTAGGGAAACCTACAACAGCAGTTTGACATTCCAGTAGGAATGTCAAGAGGCTACATACAAAACATCAGTACCCAGCCAACAGCAAGTATGAGCAACAGGAAGCAAGTCTCCAGAGGCCCCAGAGGCCAGAGCCTTTTTGCCTACCCTGGGATGAAAGCACCAAGGTAGGGGCGGGGGTTCTGTCTGGAGTGCAACTGGCTATTTGCTGTCAAACAGGAGCTGAAGCCTGGAAGTTACACCTGGAACCCCAAATCTGATGCAGTAGGGTGAGTGCAGATAGCATGGCCTTAGGACAAGGGGGTAGAGAGGCGGACCTGTGCTTGGGGGAGACCATGACCACTTCAGACTTGGTCATGTTACACTGTTTTCACCAAGCTTGACTTTGATTCTATAAGTTTACTTTTCTTTCTTTTTGTTTTTCTTTCCTTTTTAATTGTTATTTCTAGAAAAGGTTCCATTTGAAAAATTACAGTATTTCAGCTGAACTAAGGGGAAAAATAAATATTTCTCGGCATTTTCACTGGAGCCAAGACTGCTAGCAGGATTGATGTACTCCGACCAGCCATGTGCAAAGCAGCAGCAGCAGCTGCCTGTCGCCCCTCGGGCAGCCTCTGGGCAGCAAAAACGGCAGATAAAAGTGTGGGAATAGGGACCTCGCATCTTCTCTCCTTTGATCCTGGCTAGGACACTGCTCAGACCACAGTGCCTCCAGCAGGGAGTCCCTGTGCTCGGGGGCAGGTGGTTTGGCAGGTGGCTGCAGGGACACCAACATATCTGCAATGCCAGCACAGGGCCTAGAAGGAGCAGAGGCACAGGGGGAAGCTGTGGGCACAGGGTGCGGAGCACAGCAGCATGACCCTGCCCACAACCGTAGAACGCCTTAGTGGGCCCTGTGGGACATGGCTGAAGTCCATTTTTCTTCATACAGAAGACTCCAAGACTTGTTTGCATAATTACACAAATACACAGAGCAATGGTTTAAAAGCAAAATATTCCTAAGTTTCTAAGTACCAATTAGCCTGGAACTAGATGTGGAGTAACCTTGAACTACCTGGAGGAAGGAGAAAAGAATTTTCAATGCAAATAATATATAAATCAGGGGTCAGCAAGCTATAGCCGCTAGTCTAAGTCTGATTCATTACTTGCTTTTGCACAGCCAGTAAGCTAAGAATGGTTTTTATACTTAAGCATTTGCAGTCACTTTGATAAGAAACACTAATTTTGAATCTTAACAGATCAAGATACTGTCTTCTACCACCTAAATTCTACTCACACCTTTGGTAGACTGGATTATAAAAACATGGTACCCGGTTATTACTATGAGTTTGGTCCATAAAACAACCTGCTCAGGTTTTCTCTCTCATCACAGAAATGTCTTCCTAACAGCTTAAATTTTAACTCTTGGACTGTAATGGCTAAAATATTTATCTTCTGCCTCTCTCTTCAGGAAAACTCTGCCAATCTCTGGCATAAATTAATCATGTAAACTGGCAGAAAATAATGTTTGAAGTATTATTAAGTATTATTAAAGTCATCATACAAGCAAAATATGCTGATCTTAAATAAAATAATATTTATTCATTGAAACAAAATTAAGCAGCACTCAATTTGCCTTACAGTAACTCTAAGTCAGACTTTCCATTGTGTAGGTTGTCTTCCCCTCCAAGTGTACTTACTTCTTCTATTTTAAGGGAAGTAAAATAACTTTGGCTTTATCATAAGCAAATTCTGCTAAGTATGTCCCCAGGTGGCCCAGCTAGGATATGGATGATTTCAAGGGCTTAGACCTGAGATTCACCTTTCTCATTCCTAGAAGCAAGTAGGAGGTAACTTTTAGAGACAGGTAGAGTTTGGGAGGGGCCAGGCAGGAGAGGAGACACTGACTGCATAGGCTGGCACAAATGGGGGCTACAGAACCTCCCTTGATCTTCTAATCTTGGGGAGTGATGGGTGTAAACTATGGCTTGATAATTTCACTCTGGGAGAAGGAAAATCACCCAAGTCACATGGGCAGTGAATGACACATGAAAATTCTAGTGTCTCAGGATAGTTTCAGTGGTGCCATTTTTCGTTTGTGAGGTTGATTTGTGTTTTAATCTGAAAACAGGAACTTCCTGGAACAAGGTGGCATGGAGTTTGAAGGAACAAATGGTTCAGGTTAGGAACACAACAAAGCAAGAGAAAAGAAAACATCAAAAAAATGTCGAAGTGGCCCAGACTGGCCCAGTGGGGTGTCTGTGCCTCCCTCCACCCCCACTTCAGGGAAACCTTGACAGATAAGGCTGAGGGCTTTGAATGGGTTTCTAGAAACAGAAAATTAGGTTAGCTCAGTTGTTTAAGTGCCTGCACAGGCAAACACAGTCAGGCATGGGGTACCTCGGTTCAATTCGCAGCTCCAGATGCCTTATAAGACCTGCAATTGAGGCAGCCTGAGCCAGCAAAAAACAAATCCTTCTAGAAACACAAAATCTATAGTTACTTGGGTGCTTCCAAATCCTTCCCCCTATGAAGCACCAGCAAGCAGGCTGTCAAGTAGGACATCGCAACAGGAGCAGTGACATGATGAGCCTCGACCAGTAGGTGCTAGATAAGAGAGGGCCTTCGAGGAAGGAGGAAATTGCCTTTCATCTCCTCTAAACTCCTGGATTTGGCAACAGAACCTTTCTCAAAGGAACTCCTAGGTATAATCCTGCAATGTCACCCAAGTAAAAGTAGAAGTTATACAGTTGAAGTAGGGTGCTGCCCCTGATTCAGGATATCACAGGATTTATAGACTAACATATGAAGATCCTTGTCTCTGCCTACAAATAAGTCAGTGATGGATCTAAAGATGACTAACAAAGGATCCTTGGAAAATTCTAATTTCCAGCCTCCCACCAAGAGTGGAGCAGGTGATAGAAGTTCTGAAGTACTCCTGGTGGGGTAGGAATCCAGAGGTATTTTCTGCAGACTGGTGAAAGTACCAGAGACAGTAGCACTGCTGCCCAAAGCTCTGATGCCTCAAGGATGCCTTGGCTGGCTGCGGTTCCCAGGAGCCTGCAGAAGCCACTGCAGATGGTACTCTTCCTTTCCTGTCTCTCCCAGAAATGGTAAGACTTGAGGGAAATGGCTGGAGGAAGAAAAGGGCAAGGATACTAGAGCTCCTCAATATGCAAATCAAGACTAAAAAAGCCTGAGTGGTGGCCCTCTCCACTATGTGTACACTGAACCCTACTGCAAGAGATATGTCTTGCATACTTCAGTGTACTGGGAGTCTTGGAATTACAGGGCTTTGCCGATGTTCAAAATTATTGTTAGAGAATAAGCACTAAGTGGCATGATTTGAGGGATAGGTAGAACTTGGGTTTTCTTCCAAAGACACCAGAAAGGCATATGGCAAGGAGATTTCTTCAGAAGCAGCTGAGCAGAGAACAGGGAGCTGTGAATCAAGCGGTAGAGACATGAAGCAGGGGGAGGGGATGAAACTAAGGTGTCTTGGCAGGAAAGTACGAGACTCAGTGAAGGAACAGGGGATGCAGAGGTGTGCTCAGGGGATACTGTGACACTCCCAAGAAGAACTGGGAAGGAGCTAGCTCATGGGAAACCACTCTGGTGGGTGGCAGGTTCTAGACAGCTGCAGTTGTGGTACAGGAGTCCAGTAAGAGCCAGTCTCAGAGACCTCCATGCTGGAGAGACTTTCCCTGACTTGTATCTGTGGGTAACTTGTCCCTCTATAAGCTGTCACCTGTGCAGTGCCTTATTGGTAACCTTTGAGAATATCAAAAAGACTGCTTTGAAACCAGTGAGCTCCTGGGAGCTAAGGTTTTACAAAGGCATCCTGGTGTCATCTTTTCCTTCCTAGTGACATGAAATGTTCTTTGTAGTCACTCAGGGATTGAGAGATGACAATAACCCAGCTGGCAGAACCTCAGAGGGGCCACTTAGGAATGAAAAGTGGCTCCAACCACTAGAATGTTCTGGCCAGGAGTGACTGTGCCCACTGAAATGAGTCATGGCTAAAAGGAAGAGCAAGGGACACTGTGGAGCCATGATTATCAAAGACCAAAGCCAGAGGCACTGTGTCCACATAGTATACCTAGAAAAGTTAGGTCACTGTATTCATCAGATTTCCCATTATTGGGACATAAAACCTGACATCTACAACTTCAATGAGAAGTTTACTCTGGATTCAGTCCATGGCGAGCTAGTTCTAAGCTAGATCTTTATCGTGGAAAGATATGGTGGCACAAAGCTGCTTAGTTCATGGTGGGCAGGAAACAGAATCAGGGGCTAGCATTAGAGCAAAATGAGGGGATAGAGGTTTACTTCAAGGCTATGCCTCTGTGACCCACTCAGACACATCCAGAAGTATGCTCCACCAAAGCAAATCAAATTGACACCCCACTGTAACCATCATAGTCATGGTCACAGACATGAGAAAAGCAAAGGATGCACACGTGGGAATGGTGGTCACCTGTGCAGTTCACCAATGGGTCTTCCTTCTGTTAATAGCTTGGAGAGCACCCTTGCTGAGCAATATCCATCGCTAAATCCATGCCTACCTCTGAGACAGTGGGTAAGTCACACTGCACTCCTCCAGATCCTGGCTTTCCTCTATGTAACATGAGAACGCCCAAGCAGGATCCCTCTTAGGCACCTTCTGGCTTAACAACATTTGTCCAGTTGGGCCTGCTATTGGATTCTACTGGTACTGAAATAGCTCAACCATAGCCACAGAGGCAAGGCTCTTGGGGACCAGTGGAGACCAGCCAAGAAAAAGTCTCTTCCCAGACCCAAGACCTCATTCATCTTCATCATGTAGTTACCACAAGGGAGAACAACACATAGAAAGAAAGCCTAAGCTACCGAGAATCAAGTTATAGTGAACCCAAGATTCCTGTGTCAAAAGTAGCAGCTCTGAGTCACACTAGAAAACACACAGTATAATATGATTAAAATAAAAGTGAGTACCTCTTTTACCTAACAACCTGAATCTTAGATGTTTCCTAGAGAAACTCACATGGATACACAAGGAAACATAATTTCAAAAATGTGTATTTACTTCTGTCTTCATTTATACAAACACACAAAAATTAGATATGAGCCAGCCCAAGAACTGGCAAGTAACTGCACTATATTCATATACACAATAATATCCAGGAAAACTCACAAGCACAGGCCACATTATCAGTATAGATGAATCCCACATCATGTATTTATTAGCCAACTTTCCATCACTATGACAAATTACCTGGGGTAATTTTAGAAAGAAAAGATAGGATCACAAGTTCAAGCCCAGCCTAGACAATTCAGTGAGATCCTGAGGGGAGCAGGGAATATAGCTCAGTGTGAAGGCCCTTGGTCTTAGCGCCAGTATGGGGGTTAACGGAACAGCCAGACTCAGAGTGAAATTATTTTATCTTATACTTCAGGAGATTTCCACCTATGATCAGTCGGCCTGTTGCCTTTGGGTCTGGGGCAAAGCAGTACATCATGGTAAGGGCAAGAGTGTGTGGCAGAGCAAGCTGCTCACCTCATGGAGGCTAGGAAGCAAAGCGACATCCTCCTGCAGGACATAAGCCCAGGGACTTCACTCCTTCCTTCTATGCCCACCTCTTAAAATTTATACTGTAGTGCCTTAGGGAAAATTAAAAGCCCAAACTATAGCATTATGGCCTCTTGTTCTTTTAACATACACAAGTACTCAAAGTCAAAATGCTGTTCTAGCCAAGGAAACATGATTGAATGGAATGCATGAGGTCTCTACATCAGCTGGACCACAGAGAAGAGAAACAAACTACCACCAAGTAGGACAGTATGTACAATATTCTGTGTCAGGTGGGTCATGCAAAATGCACAGAGCAAAGAAGGCCAGGGTGGGGAGAAGGTGCTCTTTGTCAGGAGAGACCAAACTACAATACAGATTTGTACTACTTTTTATTTTACACTGATTAGGCAGTACAAATGTGCTTCTTTTTATTATTTCCAACACTGGTCTCAAGGTCTAGTTTTCAAAATACTTTCATGACAACACTGATAAGAGATATTTGTTAGTGCTAACAAATAAAGGTATTCTCCTTTAAACTTACAAATCTCTCATGTTCTTGATTCTGCATCAGACATGCCCACCCCTACAGGACCAAGTCCTCCGCCCTGGGAAGTTGATCTCTCTCAAAAAGCTGCTGTTCTCAGTGTCAAGGCCCACGTTGGACCTAGCCAACCCCGTAGGGCCTGCCGCTATAGAACCTCGTAGAGAACCTTGCCTGAAATCTAGCTTCTGATGCTGGACACTGGGATTCTACTACAGATTATAAGCCCTCAGGGACTGGGGAGATAGCACCTGCCTGGCAAGCGGAAGGTCCTGAGTTCAAGCCCTGCTATCACATGTTGTGCTGGCCCTGGAAAGGGGCATGTTAGTACACGCCTGTAATCCTAGCACTGGAGAGACAGAGATAGAAGGATCACTAAGAGTCTGAACTGAACAGTGAGACTCCGGATCAAAAAGTAAAAAAATTAAATAAAATACCCTCATCCAGATTTAGGCCACCCTGGCCTTTTTACATCTGGAAAACACACATATAAAAAAATTTCCCCCAAAGTGAAAATGAAAACTGAAAAAGAAAAAAGGGCAAAATTTACTTAACTGAAGCACCTTTCTCTTAGAAATATGCACAGGCTGAAACAGACTGCTTCCAAATCTTTATCATCTTTATATCCAACAGGATATAACACCAGCAGGCAGCTAAGGAAGAGCACGGGGCAAAGCGCACACCAGTTTCTACCCATCTGACAGGAAACTTGTGCCGAAAGCCATCTGTCTTTGAACACTGCCACATTTCTGGAACAGCCACGGCAATTTCCCACGACTAAGACATTTCACAGCTAGACACTGCTATCCAGCTAAATGTAGAGAAGTACCACCCAAAGTCAGCAGAGCATCGCCAGCAGCTCCTTCTATTTATACAATTCCAAGTGAGAAAGCTTCTATCTGCCCTCTAGATGTCCTCTGCATAGCAAAGAACAGTGAGGTCTGCCCAGGGTGAGACTCCTGACACCAGCAGGAGCTCCCGGCTGCACTGCAGAGTGTCCTGTCCAGAGAATGCCAACCCATCAGCAGTGGAATGACATCAGGACGCCACACAGACAGAGAGGCAGGGTGGGAACAGGGGAGGTAACGTGCCACAGCCTGTTTTTTTAAAAGGGCAGAAGATATACATCAAAGTCCATTTTTTTAGCACACAAAACCTTCAAGGCATAATTTGAAGAAAAACCCTTGTCTTAAGTACTGCTAAGAAATCAAATTAGCAAAGAAAGCCAGTGGCACTCACTGGTGTGTATGGATAAACCCTGAGCCAGTGAGAAGCCTTCATACTCAGAGGATTCTGGGGGGAACTTCCAATGCTATCTGAGGCAGAAAGGGAAACCTAAGCATGGACGTGAGATGCCAGCTCAAATGCCCGGTGCAGGTGTCAGTAATCTCGTGGGTGAGGGGGCAAGCGTATTCAGCAACTGCTCTTTAGATTTCTCAGCATTGTTCTCTCTACACAGGAAAAAAGCAATGAGTGACAGACAGGCAGACTTTATTCCCAAGAAACACAGCGCTCACTGATCAGAGAGGCAGAGTCCTGTTCTCTGCAAACTATTCTAAGAACCAAGCTAGCTATTTCAGGTTCCACCATATGGTGCAGCAGCTTGAGCGGGACAAGCCACCAATGCCAAATCTCCATCTAGCTATGCAGATTAGCACGGAGCTGGCCTCAGCTATAACAAGTGAGTCTTTCCTTCTAGTCTTTTTTTTTTTTTAATGTATTTGATGCAGGGTCTCACTAGGGAGCTGGGCTTCATAATAATCCTGTTTTTAGCCTCCCCAATGCTGGACTTAGCAAACTTGGTGGCTGGCTCTGTGTAGGACCCACTGAGGGTCATACCTGGGTCCCTGTGTTTGTGCCTAAGTAGGCTCTTGGTCCACTGAGCTATCTTGCCTGCCCTCCTTCTAATTTGTTTGTTTGTTTGTTTTGCAGAACTGGGGATTGAACTCAGGCCCTTGCACTTGCCAGGGAAGTGCTTATTCTATTAAGCCATCTCCCCAGCCCCTCTCCTTCTAGTTTTTTTTCCATAATTTTATTGAGAAACAAATAGCAATGAGACAGTTTCAAATCAAATTAGTAGGACAGTGCCAATAATTAATACATTGCATATTGTTTTCTTAGTGGTTATTCATTGTACAAGATGCAGACATGACATCCTATTTACAAACACTATTAGAACAAATCCCTCTATTCATCAAATTAAGAGAATATAGCTATATATCTATCTTAACTATTTTGAATATACATATACAAAATGGTCATTAATTTATATCCCCTTTTTTGTTTAGTTTTGCCATTTAAATATTATAGGTGTGTAAATTCAGCAAAATATTCCAACATAGTCCAGTAGTCCATAATAGTATTGAGTTTTCCATGTGTCTGGCAATGTCAGAAGTTGTTGACTTGAGTTTTTCACAGCAAAGCATAATAATATGTCTTTACTTCTTATACTTCATTTTTATAGTGTTCTGCTGGATGGTTAACAACAAGACAAAGCAAGACCTATGCAATAAGAATTGTGGTTTCTGTATCTGATAAGTTCAGTCAAATCCCTTCAGGATTTATCCTGAAACCCTGTACCACAGTTTGTAGATCCTTTGTCAGTGTCAGCCATGTAGATGAGTCATGGCCATTGTCCTTCTAGTTTTTGATTCTAAGAATGTATTATCTTATCCTTGTGCCAAAGGTTTGGTCTCCCCCCAGCTTCCACAGGACAATAGTCACTGGTGGGTTCCTTTATTGAAGAATACGCCAAGCACAAGGTATTATATAAGATGTCTGACTTTAAAAAAAAAAAGGCTCATGGGATCAGCTCTATACATGAGTATGAGAGTGTAACACTCAAAAGATCTCACATGACAAAGGACAGTGACAAACTTGCTTACTCTGTGAAGTAGGGAGGCCATAAGCTACAAGGACCTTTAAACAAAGTGCCCTAAGGAGATGTCACTGAAAGGTTGATAATGGGTACACAGATATCCTCCAGGAAGCTAAGGCAACAGAGGGGTTGGCATGCACAAGGCAAGCGATCAAGCACTAGGCAGATACCAGCACTGTGCTTCCATATCGGCCAGCCACAATATCCACATGCAGAGCCCAAGGGTGATTCACTTCTCCAAGCAGAGCGGGGCTGACAATCCTTCTAAATAGGTCTAGATAGCTCATAGCTCAACTATCATTTACAGTAGGATCATGATTCCCACCATCATTTTTCATGGTTCCCACCACCTTTTACATTAGGGCTTCATTCCATGTAGATATTTTATAATCTACATGGAATTCTGAAACACAACCATTAAGTCCCACATTTTCCTTATTTTCAGCCCTGATAATGAATGTAAAGCTTTTTCTTTTGTCTACATGAGGAGTATTTGACTCAAATACATTTCCTATTTTATGAAATTCCCATGAAATATGATACATTCAGCTGACTCTATAAAACAGAAAGACTGGATTATGAAAAGCAAACATCTTGGATGAGTAAGCAAAGAATAACTGAAAAATCCTTTCCTGTGTCTTTGAAATAGATGATGTAGGACTGAACTACTTAAAAAGCTATCAACTACCTTTGGCAATAATGCTGATACAAGCAAATCTGGGCAGGGAAAAAAAGGAGGACTTCAGGATTTTCATCCAAAACCTAATCTAACACAATGTTTTTGTATCTATCCATCTTTACCAGGTGACTCCTTTCCTCACTCACTGCCAAGTTTCTTAGGGTGAGAGACCCAAGCCAGAGCCTTCCCATCTCTCTTGCCACTGCCTGCACAAGGCATGTGCTACATGAGTGAGCCCTATGACTCTCTAGAACTATGTAAATCCATGCAGGACATTCTTACAGGACACTGGTGCATCAGAAGTCTTCCAGCCTTCTTATAAACCAGTTTCTCATTTGCGTTACTCATTCGTGTATATGGCCGAGAGTCCTTTGTTTGAACACGCACAGACTTCAGCAAGACTTGAGAGAAGCAAATGAGCCACCAGAACTTGCACAAAGGTCTACTCAGAGCATCTTGCTTGAAGAGGGTAGAAAACAAGGAGTATTCAGCACAAATGGATGTTCAGCGGCCAACTGAAAAGCTCAGGAAGAAAATCAAAGTTGCTTCTTTGGGGAAGCCTTTCCCTTTCTCCCCATTAAGGACCTCTGCCTCTTTGGAGGTTGTAGAATATTTTGTACCAATTTTAGCAGGTCCAGATGGCTTTGAATCATGATTCTTGATATGTAACTATATTCGTTTTCTAATTCTGTCTAACAAATTGCCGTAAACGTAGCAGCTTAAAACAACATGCATGTATCACCTCACAGTTTCCATGAGGCAGGAGGCCAGGCACAACCTAACAAGGCCCTCTCTCAGGGTCTCCTAAGACTGTAATTGAGGTGTCAGCTCAGACTGTGGTCCCCTCTGAGGCTTGGGGTCCTCTTCCAAGCTTTTGTGGTTGTTGGCAGAATTCACTTCCTTGCAGCTGTAGAATTCATGGTGTCTTACTTCTTCAAGGTCAGCAGAAGAGTGTGTCTCTGATTTCTAGATGTTCTTTTAAGTGGTTCATCTGTTCAGGCCCACCAACCTAGGACAATCTTCCCTGCAATTGAACTGAAATTAACAGATCTGGGACCCTAATTAAATTGGAAAAACCCTTTCTCTGTTGCTATATAGGGGGACCTAATCATAATTGTATGGCATTCTCACAGGTTTGGTCTACACTCAGAGGATGAGTATACAACCTAAACAAGGTGCACCCCTGGGAAAGGAATGCATCCTCTGGGCCATCTCAGGACTCTCATACACCAGTATGTATGTCACCACCTCTACTACATTCTAAGCAGATTTGCTATCTGTCATTGCAGCATTTAATTTTCACTATCCTTTACTCATCCCCTATGTGACTGATATACACAAAGCATTTAAATATCACTCATTTATGAATGAATGAGCTATTCAACTGATTTTTATCTGCTGAGGCTCCCAACCACAGAAAAGTTGAAGGGGAGTTACAAATGGAGAAAAAAGCAACACAGAATTTAAAGGAGATCGAAGTTCACATAACCCTCCAAATAAGATCTGGAGGAGCTGAGAAAGACAGAAAAAGGATAGAGGGAGACAGATAAGTTCCAATAAAATGTGCACAGGAGCAGATATGCTTAGTGACATGTTTGGAAGGTAGATGGATGCAAGGGAAGGCAGGAAAGCAGCCAAATGGGGCATCCTTGCCAACGGGCACATACCTCATGGGTACCAACTGCCTCTAAAGCCCTGCCTTGGTTTGATCATGAGCCCAACCCCCCGAGATGTCTATGAACCCTCTGGCCTCCAGTCTTCAGGCTCTGAAAAAAACACCCAAAACCACTTTTGTTTCCTGTGCCTTTGGCCTCACTATGGATATATGAATTCCTGAATAGAAACTTACACATTCTGCCAACCCCTGAAAATGTCACATAAGCAGGATGTTTTTCTCTGAAGCTAAAATAGGATAATATACATTTGGTAACAGCCTGGAGATCCTACAGTGACTAAGACAGATGTAACAAAGAGAGAGAGGTAAACTGCTCATTTTCATTCCTCTATTTTTCCTATTTTCCTTAAATTCACAGAATTTTAAGGATGGAGGGATGTAAGAAGTCACCCAGTAGCACCTGACCTCAAGTTTAACAGCCTTAATAGGTCACCTGGCTGCTGCCAGAGGATTTTCAATGTAAAACAGCACATTCTATGATTGGAAAAACTTGGATTGCCACACACCTGTTTGAAGTCAACTCAAACATTGTGAATAACCAAATACCACACACAGGGTTCCTGCCTTCCCTTCTACTTTACAAAATGTTGACAGACATTGCTGATCAGTGGTGGCACTCTTTCCTGCTGATGCTGGATGTGGCTTCGGAATCCTCAGCAGACTGCTCCAGAAATGCACCACTGATCGCTTTATGTTGGCAAGGGAAATAAGCCAATTCTCCAACTCTGTTCTTGGAGCTTGTCTTCAAGTGGAAAACCACTTTCATACTTATAAGCTCTACTTATTGTTCTTAGTCTTCCTCAAAAAGCAACAATTTTCCCCCTTTAAAAAAAAAATGTTAGCTGCCTACATGTGAACTCATGCCCTACTTAAAGCCTTCAAGGCTCAAACCTATGCCCAAGAACATGGTTGGCTTGGAGGGGACAAGAGTGAAGATATAATTCCAGGATAGCCAGAGGCACCCACAAGGGTGAAATGATTTGTGTGGCTTGCAGGCTATGAGGCATTATTTTTCCTGCATGCAGTAGTTCCTGAATTTATGCCGAACCACTATACAGGGGGCTTTGGGAGACAGTCCAATTTGAAGGAGGCAGGGGCAGGAGAGGCCGGCTAAGAAAGCAAGACACAATGTGAGTATGATCAAAGCCAAGTAAAATGAAAACCTTTGAGATCACCCTTAACTGTTCATCACATCACCATGACTTCCCACTTCTTGCCTTCTACTCATGCACACAGGGTACATGGTATAAAGTTCACACTTACCACAGTTACCCACTGGACACTGACCATGACTGATACAGAGCTCTATACATAGCTCAGGGACTCTTCCCACTCAATATTTTTACCAATCATCCACTGAATATGAGGCACTAAGGAGCAAGACAGTGTTGGGGTAGCAAAGGCTATCCACTATTATTCCTGCCACAAAGGAACACATGCTCCACCTGTTTATATCTCCACACATACAATAGATTATGCAGTATAATCCACATTTGTATACATTTTTTCTACAGAGATCATGACATTTAAAATCAAGGTCTACACCATCCAAATCTACTGAGATACCAAATTAATCAAAAAGAAAATTCAGTCACTTGGCATTTTGGCTAAGTAATAAAAAACAAACTCAGGCTATAATGTTTTAGCAACAACATCTAGTGGGCAAAAAGTTTCAGATTAGCAAATTCTGGCTTCCTAAAATGATTAGTACAGGCTACCAGCTTTCTCAAGAGTAGTGACTTCACTGTCCCTGCAGGTATTCTCTCTTACACTGAGCTCCTGCAGCTTACCAACCAAGAGCATTGCAGAAACGAGACAGAAATTGGCATTCAAGCTCGCAAGCTTGGTGGAGAGAGCTAGCCAAGGGCCTGCAGCCCACAGTGCATGATCAAAAATCTATTATCAGAGAGATTAATGTCCTAGCCAGGGAATAACAGGAAATGTCTCCTGGAGACTACAATAGCTCAGCTTCACCTTCAAGGTTGAGCAGGACACAAAGGACCATGTGTGAACCAGGTAAAAAGGACCATGTAGGGCCTTCACAGGCTGCAGGAGTGAGCAGAACCCTCTCCAAGACAGGAGGTGGCAGCTGGTAGTGGTCTGGACAGACACACTGGGGAGGATACAGCTGGGGTTTGCCCACTTGGATGGCAGGAGTGGAATCCCTGAACCAGATGACCAGCATGGCAGAAGAGGCAGGGCTGAAAGCAGAGATGAGTTAGGGGGATGGTGAAGTGGAGAAGGAGGGAATAACCATGGCCTGAACTAAAATCTAACTGGCAATAAGAAGAGATGAGTAGATAAACCAGAGAGGGCTGGGAAGCCAATGTTTGGTGGTTTATGAATAAACCAGAGGCTGAGTAGGAGAAGGGACTTGGGGGCAAATGGCCAGGGTGAATGTATTGGAGGACTGTGCTCCATGCAGAGATGATGATCTCTGCAGTTGTTAGCTGTTAGGCTAACAACTAGGTGTTAGTTCAGGTTTGGACATGGTGCACTGTGGACAGAAAAACCCTGAACAAGGCTGGCCTGCAGCGCAAGGCATCAGAAAGTAACCTGGGCTGCGGGACATCACTAGCAAGGAAAGGCACAGCATCAGGGGCAGTGGTGCCCTGCAGAAGGCAGCCCCACCGACTGAAAGGCCTCCACACTCCACATGGTAGGAATCTAGGAACACACTCACTGTTTTCTCCAGAAAATCACAGGCAAAGTAATAGCTTAAATTCTGTGTAAGACATTCAGTTCCATTACAAGCCTTTGTGAGGCAAAGCCCTATAAAAAGAAGGCCACATGTGAGCTAAAGTTATACCCACAGGAGCAATGACCAGGCTTCAAGATTTACCTAAGCCAGCAATTCCTTCCAAAAAACCTACTAAGAAAAGGACAGAGTACACAGCACATCTTTAGTGTGATTAAAGTGGAAAAATTCCTGCTGAGTACCCAGCACTGAGATTTGGTTGTGGAAAATTCCACACTGTATAGGAATGGCCAAATAACTCCATTTTTCTTGTTTTCCCATCTTAGATAGAATGGAAAAGATGAAGACTTCTGGAGAACAACCTCCCAGAGAAATCTCTTTGGCTAAGATGGACAGTAATAGAATGCCTCTTTCAGAGGAACTATTCAGAGGCCTGAGTATAGGACACTGCAAAGGATTTTTTTTGTTTTGTTTATCTGAAAATTGACCTACATTCTGGAGACAGGTGGTTTGCTACAGAGAAAAGTGAACTCTAAGAAGCATTTAATCAATAAGCATCAACCTCAGTGGCACAGCTCTTCCCTTACCATGGGGAAGACCCTGGGTTTGATCCTTAGCATCAAAAAATAAAATATAGGCAGCAGCAACATCTAACCCGTCCTGGAGTTAAGGTCGACATTCAATAGCAACATTAAGTTAAACCGTACTATTCTGCCATTTCAATAGGCCAGAAAAAGGGGGGCAGGGGATCAGATACTAGCAAGTTCATATCATGGTGTTGCAGGTTGAAGGTAAACATTGACCAGGTAAACCCAGCTGTGTATTTCTTTATAATAAATACTGTTCGGCAGGAAGCATTTCTGTTGCCACTTAATACATGCCACATGGAGCAATATTAATAATTGATTTTTGCTTTAGAAAAATTAAACTTGAAAGACATTCCAATCTAAAAGTTCCCCTAAAACAGGGATACTTCAGGGGGAAAAATATTCTGAACTGATACAAGAGGGAAAAGCTAAACCATCCTTCAAGCTGCCAGTGCCCACCTAGAGTAAGAAATCCAAGGCAAATGCCACACTTACTGAGTGCAGGAAGGGGCGCAGGTTGCATCTGACACCTACTTTTCCTAAAAACGTCCCAGACATCTTTTCTTACTTTGGAACCAAGAGAATCAAGGGCATTTTGTCCCATCGAAGGTCAAGACTCACCTCTGTTCCTCCCCTCTTCCTCTGGTAAGAGCTCTCTCACCCACCTGACACCTAGGTTCCTGCACGCAGCCCTGGGCCTGAGGGGGCACCAGGTGCAGCACAAGCAATGACAATGCAGACAGTGTGGCATCCACAGACCAAATGGCAGCAGAGCAAGGAGGCTAAGGAGGTCACCCTTGCAAGTCTACTGAGTGACCAATGAGAAGCGCAGGAGGAGAAAAGACTTCACAAGGCCTGAGATGATGGGACAGTCACACACCACTGCTCCATCAGGTCCCTGTAGACACCAAGGACTGATGCTGACCTAGAGGGCCCTGGGACCAGTACCCAGCTCCCTCTTCTGGGAAATGCAGTGCTAAAGAAAGTAGTGTAGAAAAGGTGGGTGATTGGGGGCACACCCCGTGGTCTAACTGGCCAGAGCAAGCTGCAAATTGTTTCACCTTGAGAATGTTTTTGTCCCTATGTTTGGATGGACTGGAAAAGGAAGAACACAAGTGCTGTATCATGGATAAGTGATACAGCTTCTTAAGAGGGTGCAGACATGATGCCAGGGGCCCAGGAAAGCAAAAGGAACCACAGAGGAAACCCTTGTAGGACTCCAGGAGAGCATGTCTGCTCTTGACAACAGAAGGGACTCGGTTCCTTTCCCTTCCTAGACAGAGCAGGCAGTGACTCTCCTGCCCTCATCACTCCCTATAGCATGAGGCTTGATGCACCTGGAGGCCACATCCCCAACAGGTACCAAGTGAGGCTACAAGGGCCAGGCCAAGGGCAGGCACACCAGGACACAGAGGAAAGGAGACACCAAAAATGGAGGCGTCAACAGCCAAGGTGGCAGGGCAGGGAACCTGTCCTCGGGCTATAAGTGGCTCAGCTGCTCCAGCCGCCCAGCCCACTGCCAGTGAGACGAAAACCCACAACACAGGGAGAGCTTTAAGCCTATGGACACAGAAAAAGAGTATGTATTTTTCTCACATTTCTAACATAAGCCTCCTTGTGTTATGCACGTGGCTGCTACAACTAACGACCCAGGTCCCAAGACGCAGCACATTCCCTGATTGAAGAAAAACTGCACAAGGAAAAGACCCTTTGCAGATGACACTACAAAGCCAAATGTCTAAACAAGCCCATAGCAAAGATCCCTGAGGAGCCCTCCTACTCCACCACATGGCAGAGATAGCAGTCCCAATTCAAAACAGGAAAATACAAATTAAACACACACATGCACATGCACACACGCGCGTGTGTGCACACACACACACACACACACAGTGCTTGAGAAGGATCTGCTCCAGAAAACAGAAGTAAATGGAAATAGTTTACCATCCCCAGGGAAAGTGTTAATTCTTCCCAAGTTAACCAACAAATTTAATGCAATGGCTGCCACCATTACAAGTCAACCTTTAAGATTAACATAAAAATCTGTGATAGGAGTAATTATACCCTAATCACTAGACAAAAAAAAAAAAATTTAAATGAGCAGGCCCCAAGTAAATGAGCAGAAAGAGAGGACACAGGTGAACATGTAAATTTACGCAGCTTTTCTGAAGGGCAGTTATTTAATTCAAAATAAAATGTATGTACTTTCTAACCTGACAACTCTAACCCTAGTACTTCTGTTCCAGATAATGCCTAATAACAATTATTACTGTTGTTGTTGTTATTGTTATTGTTATTATAAGAGAACCCTGAGTAAGGTTAGTGCAGCTGTCAGCCCAGGCTGTGGAATAAATGCATTCTGAAAGGCTCTCAGTACCTCTCAGTATGCGCCTCTTCCTATACACCCTGACTATACTGGCCATGCTCGAATGCCTGCATTTTTATTTAGCTACCTGGATAAACACTGTGTCTCCAAAAACAGTCACATTTTAAGGAATATGTTAGAATTTTAACATATAAATTTGAGGAGACACAGCTTCTACCTAAGGTTACTACAGAGGTACAATTGCACAGTGCTAGCGATAGCTCTCATAGCTCCAACTCTGTCCTTTATTCAGACATTTTTATAACCGTTTAGTTGTTGCAACATGCTAGATGGCATCTTTCACAAACCAGAAGGCTGCAGTTTAAGTGACTGCGTTGGGGTCTGAGTTGGGTCCCAATCCCACCACAGGGACATAGTCTGTGAGCTTCCTAATCTACTCCCTTCTAGGAGCATGGCTGACAGGAGTAAGCAGCTGTGCAGGCTTTCATTTTTATTAAGGGTACATTTGAAGCAAGCACATATTCAAGTGTAAACTAAATGAACACACTGTTTCAGTGTGGAGGGATTCTGAGTGATTTCTGGTTTTTTGTTTGATGCTATTTGCTTTTCAGAAAATTGAATGATCACAATTTATCCAGGAAGGAAGAAGCATTAAAGCTATCTGCTTTAAAGGGGAAAAACACACATCACTCCATTTTTATGCAGTTTCCTCAGGACCCCTTTAGACCATGGACCTCACCAACCTGATACTCCGATCTCCAGAACTGCCTTGCCCTCTGACAAGCAGATCATGAGGACTTCAGGAGGGTTCTCAAGGCAGAGAGCAAAGCGTCCCTGCTAGCGAACCCAGGTGCAGCCAGTTCCGCAAATGTCCCAGCAGAATAGTCCTATCAACACTTCTTGACCCTGGGCAGACCCTGCTTCCTCCCAGCTCAGTCCAAAGCTGTTCTGCCCTGAGGTGACGACAGTTTTCTATCTTTATGGAAGGCTTGATGGATAGAAAGCAGAATTGAGTGCCAAGAGTCATGTATTTTTTTAAATACTAAAGAGAAAGGTTTATAAAAACAAATTGCATGTTATATTTGAGAGTCAAGTTCACAAAGCTTGAGCAATGGCATCAGGCATGTATGGCTATAAGAAATCTGGCCCCTTCTACCTTAGATACCTATGACTCCCAATTCATAGATTGTGGGGTCATTAGGATGATGTCTCAAATTTGGATGCCCACGGGGCAGAGAGCCAATAAGAGAGCCAGTAAGTAGAATGGCCCAGCGGCAATCCCCAGGGAGTGGTGGGGCCTGTGGTAACCAGAACCCGCATGTTCCAGGTCAGTGAGCAGCCTCTTCCAGCTCCAGCTGACTGCAGCCATGCAGCAATAAGGACTCTGTGCTGGTCTGATCTTTTAGTTTTCTGAGAAAAACTATAAAACTATATTTTATATCAAAGCTCCTAATATATAAATGCTCACAATTATTTTAAATTTCTATACTAAGGAGACCAAAACCATGTTTATATCCGCAGGCCCGGTTTGGTCTTCCGGGCTGCCAATTTGCACTGGCTGCCACAGTTCTTCATTGGAAGCAGCCTCTGTTGCATGTTCCCAGTAGGAAGGCAGACACTAGCAAGGAAGGACTCTGCCCTTGCCTCTTGCTTCAACCCACCTGGGCCTGATAATGCAAATAGGAGCCTTGGGTAGTTGTGTTACCCACACCAAAGCCAGGGCATGCAGCTGCCGTTATTTATCCTGAGGTCCAGACCAAGGGCAGAACCCTCACAGCAGAACGCAGGAGTGTTTCCTTCACGTCAGCAAGGTGGGCCACAGGACCACTGTACAAGAGCGTGAGGAGTCACACTGGGCCATACAATGAAAAACACACTTGCCAGTGATGAACCTGGGTTCTGTAAATTTGCAGAAATTTTGCTCAAGCCAGTTTGATGTCCATTCCACCTGTGTAGCCTGAGCCCTCTCCCACCCTCTGCTCTCCTCCATCACTCTAAAATGCTGAAGTACACATTTTTCCAGTTTCAGCCTAGAAGTATTCGGATACATTCTCTCTGCATGCAACTACATGTTTCTTTCTGATGATGTAGATAATTGTGAGCACCTTGGTCATGCATCCTGATCTCCAATAGGCGATCCCTGGACAGGCATAGAGCATAGAGGGTTTTCCTAGACTAGAATATAGTTAACCTGGTGTTCTGGGTTCTCCACTCTCACAAAAAGCCTGAACTCCAGATTTTTAAATGTCAGATTTCCCAGTCTATAAATGTTGACACTATTTCTTAAAATATACTATGGGGGGAAACATTTGTACTTTTCTTTAAGATCATATCAGCTTTCAAAATAACTTGATAATGCCTGAGGTGTTTTCTGATTAACTGGAATTTTGCTTTGGGTAAAATGACCTGATCAAATTTCTCCATGTGGAACTAGACTGAAAGGGGAAGCTTCTCCTCAGGTACAGCCAGAAAGAGCTAGTTTCCTGCTTTACTTTTTTCTCTTTTCTCCTCAAAGCATGTCACATATATGCACTTACTAAACATATAAGACATATGTCATATAACATATATAATGCGTCAGGCAACTGCCTCTGGGCTGGGCTGAATCTCAGTTTCATCAGCTAAGCCCCAGGGCCTGACATGGCATATTGCCCACAGCAAGGTTTGGTAATATTTGTGGAAAACTTAAATTCCCAGGAATATACCACTCTAGGTCTTCCTTCCACAAGAAGAGTGAAGTACAAATTCCGCAGTCAATATATATTAAACACTTGCCATCCTGAGGAACTTTAGTGCATTAGCTATGCCAATCCAAGAATAATAGGTTGGATAAATATTATTTCTCCATGTTGTACAGTTAAGACCTCTTCCCAGGAGCCTGCTCATATTTGCAGAAAGCATCTGGCTTCCCTGTGACTGACTTATCTCTTCTTCCAAGCAGATACTCAACAATGAGTGATGGAAGGCTGAGGACAGAAAGCAAGGTATATGGGAAGGTTCTAGAAGCAGGGTGAGCAAGGGCTAGGTTCTCCATATGCTATTTCCTTCATGCCGCGGGACCTGCACATGGTCACAGGATGTGAAGCTCCCGAGGTGACTTTGTGGACAGCATGCTTTTCAGGAGTATTTGGGCAACTGACTCACTTCACACAATGCCATTTTCTCATTGCTATTGTGAGCCAGTTTTGAAGCTCTGGCTTCAAAAGGCTAGTTGGTTCCCTTTTCTCAGCCTACACTCCTAATCACTCCCAAGTAAGGTTCTTATTGGGTGACCCCAGGACATCGCTGCACCCTAGGACCTGCTGAAATTATTCAGGCCAGCCAAATCCTACAAGCCTGCTCAGCCTGCACTGTCTGTCCCTTCCCTCAGAAGCCACAGCTGGAATGTTCACCCATAGCCCCCTCCCTCTGCCTCATGCCCAACTCCTAAGTTTGCTTTGAGTGGTCCTATAGGCCTTCTGTGTTCTTCCAGGGAGCTGTAGACAACACAACTGGGAAACTCTCCCCAGTCCCCTCTCTTGCTCTGCTTCTGGTCTGACTGCTTGGACTGTCTGATGGCTGCTGGCAGTTAAGCACTGAAAAAGCCTTTGAAGAAGTTCATCAAAGTCACAAAAGGGTGACTCAACATGTGGGTAAGGAAAAGTGATACGTTTTTCTGTCTAAAAGCAAAAAAGTCACTCCCCAGGAAATCTGTTGTTTACATGCCCCAGATGGTACTTTTCCTGGTGCAAGCTTCAGCCAAATACAGCAAAACATGCTGATGATTGGGCAGTAGGCCACAGTGACCTTGGGGGTCTGAGACTCAGTGGATGTAGGGCAGTTACACAAGGGCTTCCCCTTCTGCTGCAAGGAGGGCGTTTTGGCATGCACTGGCAGTATGTGTGAGCCTCTGGTCCGCAGTAAACAGACACTGTCGGAGAACAAAACATGGAGCCAAGTGTGGCGGATTAACCAACAGGTCCTCTGTACCACCAAGATGAACTGAATGAGTGTGGTACTGGGTGTGGACGGCCCACTTGAGAACTGGTGGCATCAGCTTGAAAAGAGAACTGGAAGAGATGATGCTGTGCTATTAACCATCCTGGAGCAGCTTGTCACGCTGGCTTTCCTGACACGAACGCAGCTGCTGTCCTCGTTGGTGGAGTCTGGCTTCTCACTGTCACTGAGGATGGCTATGGTTCTCTTTGGAGGAGCTCTGGTCCTCACTTTGAGTGTCGCCTCCCAGCTACAGGGCAGACCTTTCTGCCTGCTGGAACAGATCCTTCTTCCCACTGGCACAGACTTTCTAGCTTCCACCATGGACCTTTTGGCCTTCCCAGTGCAGATCCTTAATACAGACTTGTATGAGACAAATGCTCATTGTTTTCTGCCTCTCCTACAGCTACAGGTGTTCATATGTTCACTTCTAATCCATGTGCAATTGTGGGGACAAAATGCGTGGCAGTTAAATGAGGCTGACCACTGTTGCAAAGGCCCTGCCTGTCACAGACTTGGATGTAAATGGAAACAGATGCTCATTCAGATGGTCGTGCTCTAAAAGCACATATGCATGTGCCTGGACAAGGGTCAGAGGGATGCAAGTTTTAAAACACTGAATATCACTTCTCCATAGGGAAGTGAGGGCTACTTTGTTTCAGTTAAGTTAAAATGACATATACTTTAAACATCAGTGGAAATATATCCCATCATTTTGGAGCCAGTATTTAGACCACTCTAGGTTTATTTCTTATCATATGGTCCAATTTGTGAATGTCCATATTATGCTTAAGAACAAGAAATCAGCGAAAGTTCTGCCCCTATTGCTCCCTTCCCTTTCCTAGGTGTCGGACCAGTGTAAATGCAAACATAGGACAGGAAGAAGCCTGGCCTGCCTCAGCTCCTTTAACAGAGAAACCCAGCTACTCCTGGACACCCCACAGGTGGTTAGTGGTTACTTTCTTCGCACATATCACTACATTCTATTTAAATGGCTGAATCACATGGAGGAGATAAGTCATAAAACTCATCAGTAACCCATCTCTTGTCACAACTTGTATTTAAGCCTGGGGAAAGATGGAAGGTGACACAAGAAACTGAGTCCCCAGGCTCACAGATTTTTGTCATGAACACATGGAGTACAAAACGAGGCACTGAGGGGCACAGCTTCTCCTATGGATGCTGTTGGTATTTTTAATACCAACAACACCAGCTTGGAAAAAATCCCTATGTTTCTCTTTTGCTCTCTCTTGTGTCGTTTTTCAGGAGTGCAGGAAGGGGAAGGAGGATTCCCCCTGAGATGGTAACAACACAGAACCCCAGAAGGCACTGTCAAGGCCAAACAGTGCTGCTGAAATGACCATCCCACCCTGCCTATCTCACTCACCTCTGACCATGAACATCTCAGAGGAAACCACACGCCTCATACATTCTTCTTTACCCGTAGAAGAAAAAGAGGTTTCAGGATATATATGAACATCAGCATGCAACACGGAGTGCTACGGGCATAGCCACCAAGGTCAGGAGAACATTCTCGATGTGTCCCAGGACCCTGGCTCAGCCCCTTCTTGGCCAAATACAGGGGGAACTTGTTTATTCAGGTTGGAGTCTTAATTTTGTCCAACCATAAAATGTAGATAATATTTCTATGTGAAATTTCTCTTCTAGGTGAAAACTACATATAGGAGCAATTTCAGGATCTGATATAATCATTTCTGCCCTTCTTAGATACAATTTTTGTTTTTACAAAAATCAAAATTATTAAATAAAGCACAAAATCAGTACCATGGTAAAAGACCAAATCTGAGCTGCAAAAGGGGTCAGAACTGCAAATGCCTTCCTACAGCTTCATATATGAAGTGGTAGAGATGACTTTCAAAGTCACTTTATGGAGTGCAGACTCCCTGGTATGACCCAGACACATCCAGTCAATGCGCAAGGACATGGCAGGGAAAGCATGCTCTGCAAAGAGTCCTGGGTGATAACTCAAACTGGAAAATATATTTTTATCCAAGAAATAAACTGACCTTTTCGGTTTTGGTGGCTTTCTGCTAACAGGCAGCCTGAGCCCACTTAGTGGTACCTCCACCCTTAAGTAGAAGAACTAGTGAGCCGGGCATGGGCACTCACATGTAATCCCAGTGCTCTGGGAGACCAAGCAGGAGGACTGCAGGTCTGAGCCCACTCTGGGAAACTTAGCCAAGACTCTGTCTTGAAATAAAAATTAGAATACACCAACTCCCCATGATAAGTGCAAACATTAGGTACCACAAAGATGCAGTACTGATAAAACTAAACTTATTTATTTAAAAAAAAAAAATCATTGTGGATGTAGCTCAGTACAAAGGCCCTGGGTTCAATCCTCAGTATCACCACCCACCACAATAATCCAAGCTGAGTTGTGTGCTCCTTTTTCTTTAATGACCCAGAAGACATTCTAAGTGAAAGTGAGTGAAATTAGCTGTCACTAATTACTAGAAACTACTAGAACCTAGTGAAGGGGTCGTCTCTCCCTCGAGGGTATCTTTTCTACCCTCTTGAGTAAGAGTCTTTTACAAGCTCTCAGGCACGCTAACTGCTGGAGCAGACCCAGGTCCCACACAGCGCGGGGGGCTGCCGCTGCACGCCCTTGTGACTCACCCCTTAGGATGTAGTTCTGATAGTTCTGATCAGCCTCAGCTCCCACCTTGATCAAACATGTCAGACCTTCAGCCATGACAAATTCATGCACCAAATCTTTGTCATCCTGTCAGAAAAAAAAGAAAAAGACTTCAAATGCGATCCTTGTCCATCTTCCACCCAGGCTTTGCTTTTTAAACTACGTACAAGCCTTTGAAGCCAAAATGACCCCTAAGGATTGTTCTGCTCTATTCAAATGAAGCATCTTAACTCTTGCCAGAAGGAATTTTACAACCAGTCTTCACGTTGTTGTTTGCCACAGACCAATTATTGCCTTCTGGGCAATCTAATAAAGATAAAGCAAATGAATCCCTTGCCTGTCAGAAATATTTATAGTGTTCTGTTTTTCATTCTTTAAAAATTACCAGGCTCCACATCCCCCACAGGTCCCCAGGGACAGGGCCACATGAAGCTTTGCTGGCTTTTTTTGAACTACAGGAAACATTTGATTCCAGCACAGACCACTGAGTGAAGGATTCAAAGCCATCCCTCTGTTCCAAAAGTTATAAGGACAGCAAGTCCGACACAGGACTTGCAAGTGAACCTAAGGAAGCAGCATCCCCAACCTCCTGCATTATCTGCTTGAAGGAGCAGTGAGTGCAGGACAAGCCATTCATCTAAAGAAACCATGACATTCCTCAAAAGAACCACCTTGGTCTCCATCAGCAGAGGGTAGGACCTGAGGGAGACTTCAGTGCCACATAATCCAGTGGTTTTCAAGAACAGCTCTCCAGATCTACTGACCAACGAACAATCCAGTTCACAGAGACTGACAGCAATAACCTCACCTGGGAATCTGTTAGGAATGCAAATTTCTTGGCCCTAGCCCTGACCTACAGAAGGGGAAACTGCAGTGTAGCCAGTGGCCATGTACAACAAGGTGTTCCGACGAGTTGGAGGCACTCAGAAGGTTTCCATCCCTGACATCTTCATATTAGGATCATCTGGGAGCTTTAAAAGGATTAGGAACTAAGACTATGTGCAGATGGATTTGATCAGAACTTCTTGGGTGAGGCCCAGGCTCTGCTATAAAATTCCTCAGGAAATCCTAAGGGGCAGCCCATTCAGAACTGCTGATCTAATACTACTTTCTCTTTAAAGATAAAGATTCTTAAGCTCAGGAGTGGCAACAGTTGGCTGATACCACTGAGCCATGTCTGGCAAGCGTCCACCTCAGTTCCTTTAGGACAAATTCTAGGGAGCCCTCTGAAACAGCTTTTTCCAGCACTATTTTCCTCCACTAAGAAGACATTTCCTCAGTTGGATAGTGCCTTGTCTCAAACGCATCTACGATAAAGCTGGAACATCCATCCTCACTTACAACAACAGAGCAAAAATAAAAAACCTCAGTGATGTAAATAAGACAAGGCCTAATAGAATAATGAAAGGTTGTTATTATGACAGCAACCATGGTTTACAACTAAAAGAGAAAAAGTAATTTATTCAACTGACATAATTCCCCTGTCCCTAGATGAAATCAGTTCTTCTTTTTGATTTTAAGACATTTTTCAGCGATATTCAGTGGGGTCTTGAGCTAAATATGGGGAGACATAGGAAAGGGTCCCTGGGAACTAAATACCACTCTAGGGTCTGAGCTGGCTTTGAGGGGGAGGGTAGTGATGCTTATGACCTGAAAGTAATGAAAGACAGCTGTGTTAACTCAGAGTTTGAGATAATCATGGCTGTGGAAGAAGAAAATGGGACAATATCATGAGTTTTTGGAAAATTACTTTATACTCATATGTATAAAGGAAATTTTAAAAAATGCTCTCTCGATCCATATCCTTTTCCACCAGCATATGTGAAAAGTGGACATTTAGATGAGCTCATGTCTAGTCAGAAGGTTTTTCCAAGCATGTAACAAATGTTTATTACTTTAAAACTAGATTCACACATGACTTCATGGTGAAAAAAGTGAGAATAAGTTCTCAAGAAACCACTTAAGCTAATCACTAATATTAATATACACAAGACCTGACTGGTATAGGCATGTGGAAAAGACACTGGACAGGAAAGAGGGTTTATAAAGGTAATTCAGAATCTCAACTATAATGTATGCACATATGTAAATAAGGATTTGGAAAAGAGACTCTTCCAAATGGCAGTGTACTAGATTTTAAATACACAGCCTAAAGATATAGAGATATTAATGATTATTAAAGCACTAGTTTCAGACTAGAATGAAATAAAAACGTGAGCACTGAGTAGCACTGCTGCAATTCAGAATTTTCTACAACAGCAGTGCATTCGCCCTTGATTATTTGCTAAAATCACTGTTAATCAAGGAATATTCCAGTCTATCTAGATGACTAACAGCTCTGTTATTTACAGTCTTTAAATATAGCTTCAGAAAAGAACCTCCATGCCTAGAAAACTAGAGAGACGAGGAAGATGTGGACCCAGGGGTACAGAGGCGGTGGCCTACGCCCCAGCAGCCTGCTGCTTGTGCAGTACAGTTGATCTCCACGTACTGTTGCCCTGTGGCTGAGCACCGTTTTGTGCACATGCGTGCGGTCTTCCAAAAAGACCACGAGCTCCTGGTAACAGTGCCTTCCTCCTCGCCTACGCACTGCCAACTAGGTTGCCTGAAAGTATTTGTTTAATGAATAAATAGCAGAAAAAAAAAAAAAAAAAAACACCCTTGAGAGTTCAAGGAACACATAGTATGCAGTAAGATTGGCTACAGGAATGTGTGACAGGTCTAAGCATGTTTTCACTTACTTTTTAAAAACTTTTCAATTTAGAGAACTTTAAACATACACAAAAACAACAGAATAGTCCAATGAACCACGGATGCCAATCAATTTATGCCAATCCTATTTAACCTTTCATCTATCCTGTCCCCTAGTGTATCAAGCCAAAGTAAATACTACAAATCACACCACTTCATAAGTACTTCAGAATGTATCTCCAACTATAGAAATTTTTAAAATATATACTCATACCTTAAAAAATAATTATCAAATGTCCGGTGACAACTTTTTCTTTCTTCATTTTTGCAGTTGGTACAGAGTCTCACTACACAGTTCAGACTTGCAGTGATCCTCCTGTTTCTTTCAGCTTCCTCAGTGTACAGGCATGCGTCACCATACTGACTCAGTTGTCAGCTCAGCGTGCTCTAAGAGGGGCAAGCTTGGCACGTGGTACCCAGGATGAAACCCTGGTCTCTGTGCTTGTCAACACAGGCATCCAGTCCACTGAGCTATCTCACCAGCACTGACAAAATTTTTAATTGCTTCATAAAAACATTTTTACATTTTGTATTAATCGCAATAAGATCCACATGTGGCAGTTATGACTCAAATATACTTTAATTTATGGATTTTGTCCATCGTTCTTTCTTTTATCCCTTGGATAAATCAGGTCATTTATCCTTTAGAGTAGCCAGAATCTCTCTCTTGTGGATTATACCCCTGCAGTATAGCTAAACATTTGTCTCTGTCCTGGACCGTTTATAAATTTTTGTTGCATATTAAGGTAGAACCAGAGCCAAGGTTGACTCTTGGTTTGACCAAATCATAGTTTCTATTTCCATCAGGAGGGACAGGGTATTTTGTTTTATCTCATTTATGTCAGATTTGTAACTTTTTTCAGAACTGGGTATTGATCCGAAGACCTTCACAATGAGCTATACCACCATCCTTTGTTAATTTTATTTTTTATATTTTGAGACAGGATCTTACTAAGTCTCCACATAGCCCAGGCTGGGCTTGAACTTACAAAACTTCTGCTTCACTGCCTCTCAACTATGGTATAATTATCCTGAAGTTCATATATGAAATTCAAGATAAATGTAAGATTCTAGAACTTTATCCAGTTTCTCATAATGAGTTCATCCATTAGCATTTTTTTCCCTGTTCGTAGTGCCAATCCATAAATCTTTATTGTCATTATGAACTCATCAACTCAAACTTATTTGATATGTATAGAACCATTACAATTATCATCTTTATCGATTCCTACTGTCCCGTCTCTGGCAGCCAATGGGAGAATCTCCAACTTGCTTCTTGGTGCTTTTGGCTATAATATGAACAATAGTTTCTAACTGCCTGTATAAGAGGTTCTAAGTTTTTAACATTTTCAACTCTAGACTTGGAACTGGGCATTTCTCCAAGAGATGGGCTCCTGTTGGTGTTTTAGACCACAATCTAATTGTTAGTGATAGTTTTTGCTAATAAATTGGTTTTTGTTTCTAGTCAGTAAAAAGGGAAATATACAGTAATTGTGTATTATAGACACAATGGGTTCACTCTGGTACTTTCAATTAAATTGAAGGGTATAGATTTTAGATTTTTTGAGAATTAAAAAAATGGTGGGAAAAAACACATTAGACACTATAGTAGGGGCCAGCCAAATAGCTCAACAGATTAAAGCAGGTGCAGGGGACAGGGGTTCGATTCCCAGGCCTGCCATGCCTGCCGGGCCTGAAGTGCCAGCCCTGACCCCCGGGCATGCTGAGACAGTGATTGAGACTGGAATGGTGGCATACGCCTGTAATCCCAGCTCTTGGGAGGCTGTAAACAGGTGGATCACTATGTGTCCGATCTAGTAGTGAGACTCTGAACACCCTGTAGACCCTTCCCTAAAATACAAAATAAATAAATGAAACTATACAGAGCTTCACTAAACAAAATAATAGGAATTCAACAATGGTCATTATATTGCATAATGTCTTCCAATCAGTTGTTTAGACTACAAGATATAAGTGTACAAAATCGGTTTTTAAAAAGTTATAAGATTTTAAAAAGAAGAAAAAAATTAAGCATTAACTGCTCTTTGCAACAGAGCAGCAGAAACCAGCAGTATAATTATCCAAGCTAACCGTATAAAGATATCTATTATATTTCCCTCCTTTCTTCTGTCTTTCTCCTCATTCCAGTATTCAGTGACCTTTATCTCTTTTGAACATTATTGGTTTGAATTTCCCATTGTATGCAAACAGACAATGGTTTTTTTCCTGTGTTCCTGCTGCATAGAGTATTGTTTTTACTCTTTGACTTTCATTTTATGAGTATGTTTTCTGTATATAGCATATTACTGAATTTTGTGCCTGGAAGTTGTGGTCATTTTTGTCTCTAGCTAGAATATATTTTAATACTCTTCATAGGTTTGGTTTGGTTGTCATGAGTATCTTCAGTTGTTGGTCATGGAAGTATCTCTCCCTTAAATTTGATAGATTGTTTTGCAGATTATATTAGTATGGGTTGGAAATGTTTCCCTTTAGGACATGAAACACTTTACTAAGCTTTTTTTTTTTTTTTTTTGCAGTACCTGAGATTGAACTCAGGACCCTGTACTTGCCAGGCAAGTATCTATTCTACTGAGCTATCTCCCTGGCCCCTTCAAGCTCTTTTTGACTTGACTGTCTGTGTTGAAAAATCTGCTGATTCAGGTGGACTTTCCATTATAGGTGATCTGTTTCTTTTCTCTAATAGCTTTAAATATTGTTCTTTTGCTGAATTTCTAGAATCTTGATTATTTTGTGTCTGGGTATATATTTATTTTTATTATGGATAACTGGAGTTCTATATGCCTCTCTTGCTGTATATCAGATTCTTTTCTCATGCTTGGGAAATTTCCTGCTACTACTTTTGCAGATAGTATTTTTATGTCATTTTGCTGGCTTCTGTTTTGTTGACACTTATCAGTCTTACATTGTTTTATTTGGCAGCTGTTGAATTATTTCCTGCTTGTTGTTTTTAAAAGATTTTTGCCTTTCACATCACTAGATGCAATGCTGTCTTCAATGTGTGAAGATCTATCTTCTGTTTCAGTGAAGTGGTTTTGCCAGCTTTCAATGCAATTCTTAATTTCCTGGACATTCTGTTTGAATCTGTTCCATGCATTCTATTGCTTTCCCTATTGTTCATTCAATGAGTCCATCATTTTTCTATTCTCTGTTTTTTATCTATGTCTTTAGATGCGCTGAGCAATTCTTTCATGATTGTTCTCATTTCTCTTTTTACCTAAAAGATTATTCCCGATCTGATTTCTTTGATAGCCTGATGGAGTTGTTTCTTTACTTCATTTTCCATCCTTTCAGAAACTTCAGGTTTGTGACTTCCAAGTTCTTCTGTCTTCTATGACCTTGTCTCCAGGACTTGTTCTGGATGGGCTGGAGGACTGAGATTGCCTTCTGCTCCTTCATTTTGACATTTTTGAAGCTTCCTGCATTTGCTTGGGCTCCCCAGTGATGGTAGGGGCAGGACATGCATCAGCAAGGTTCTCATGAAGGTTGGGAGGCAGGGTAGGGGTCACCAAGTCTCTATAGCTGTCTTGGGCTCAGCTTGCCTTCCGCTAGTTCTTAATTTTTAAGAATACTACAAAGGCCCAAATTAGCATTTCCATAGTTGTAGAATAGTAATGCAAACACTACTATCTCTTATGTTATTATTGTAAAGAAATTGTATGTTTGGCTCTTTTTGTTGTTATCCTACTAAAGGTGCAGAAATCACAATTTTTTCCCCATTGAACTTTGTTTTAATTTTTTTTTTTTTCTTGTGGTACTGGGGATTGAACTCAGACCCTGGCACTTGCCAGGGAAGCACTTATTCTACTGAGCCATCTCCCTGGACCCCTGAACTTCGTTTTAATGGGTCCCAAAATTCTGTGACAGATTTTTGGTCAAGTTTTTTCCATTAAAAAGTATTGATTTTAAAAACTAATAACTTAAAAACTGCCACATACACACACACAAAAAAAAAGTGGTCCATAAAACATTGTCTTTTCCTTCTGAAGGTTTTACGATACATTGTTATCATTAACAAGTCTTTCAAACAAAACCAAGTCTTTCACCATTAAACTTAAATGGCTCAATTGGGAGAAACAGTTCTGAAACCAGTCTTTCACCACTGATTAAGACTGGGGTGGCAGGTGCTAGGGATAATATTCATTTAGCCTTCTGAGCTTTCTGGGCAGACTTGGTAACCTTGCCAGCTCCAGCAATCTTCTTGTCCACAGCTTTAATGACACCCACAGCAACTGTCTGTCTCATATCACAAACAGCAAAATGACCCAGAGGTGCGTAGTTGGAGAAGCTCTCGACACACATGCGCTTGCCTGTAACCATGACAACAATGGCAGCATCACTAGATTTCAAAAACTTGGGCCCATCTTCTAGCTTCTTACCAGACCAGTGATCAATCTTTTCTTTAAGCTCAGCAAACTTGCAAGCAATGTGAGCTGTGTGACAATCCAGGACAGGGGCACAGCCAGTGCTAATCTGGCTGGAATGGTTCAGCATAATCTCCTGAGCAGTGAAGCCTGCTGCTTCCATTGGTGCACTTCAACAGACTTGACTTCGGCTGTGATGTTGACTGGAGCAAAGGTGACCACCATGCCAGGTTTGAGAACACCAGTCTCCATTCAGCTCACAGGGACAGTGCCAGTACCCCCAATTTTGTAGATATCCTAGAGGGGCAGCCACAAAGGCTTGTTAGTTGGGCAAGTTGGTGGAAGGACGCAATCCAAAGTTTCAAGCAGTGTGGTCCCGCTGGCATTGCCATCTTTACAAGTGGCCTTCTATCCTTGGAACCAAGGCACTTGACTCTAGCATGTTGTCACCATTCCAACCAGAAATTGGCACAAAAGCTACAGTGTTAGGGTTGTAGCTGATTTTCTTAATGTAGGTGCTGACTTCCTTAACAATTTCCTCGAATCTCTCTGGCTGTAGGGTGGCTCCATAGAATCAATTTTGTTAACACCAACAATTAGTTGTTTCACACCCAGTGTGTAAGCCACAAGGGCATGCTCATGAGTCTGAGATACCAGATTCGAATTCACCAACACCAGCAGCAACAATCAGGACAGCAGAGTCAGCCTGAGCCATGTCTCTAATCATGTTTATGATGAAGTCTCTTTGTCCAGAGGCACCAATGATGGTCACATAATACTTGCTGGTCTCAAATTTCCACAGGGAGAGGTCAATGATGATACCAGGCTCATGCTCAGCTTTCAGCTTGTCCAAGACCCAGGCATCCTTGAAGGAACCCTTCTCCATCTCAGTAGCCTCCTTCTCAAAATTTTCAATGGTTCTTTTATCAATACCACTGCATTTGCAGATCAGATGGCTGGTGGTGGGGGACTTGTTGGAGTCCATGTGTCTGATGATGATGATATTAATGTGAGTCTTTTACTTTCCCATGTTGGCTTTGATTTAGTGGTGATTTTCACCACCCCTTTGCTCTTGTGGCAAACCCATTATGAAAAAGCTATAGTGTTTTAAAGTCACTTGGGATCACTCCTCTCTTTGTAGGCTGCCGAAGACACATTCAGGAGAGAAAAGTTAAAGCTGAGCAATGGATGAACAGAAGAGGCTAACAGACTGAATGAGGTACAGTGAGTAGCAGTACGATAGCAGCCTTAGAGCAACTAAGAAAGAGCCTGGAAAGAGCCTGACCCAACCATAGGGACCTGGGTTGGACAGGACAACATAATGGAGGGTGAAGACACTTTCTTTTGTTAGGCTGAATAACAGCAAGACCTGGAGGGATACAGGACAAGGAAAGTTTGGGACAATTAGTATCACATTCACTACTTAGCAACCGGAAGGACTGAAGACAGACATATGCCAGAAGATCACTCAGTCCAGTTCACGCAGTCCGTGCATTTATTAAGTGGTGTCAGATACTACACAAGGCTCCAAAGCCCAGAGAGGTCACAGATGCTGGACTCAGACCCATACTCTATAGTATTTTTGGTCCTGTATTAGAGGTAAGCACAGGATACTTTCAACATATTTGGAAGTATGCTAACTTGGGAAATAATCATTTGGAGTAAGATTCTAGTGGAAAGAAAACTGAGAAATACAGAAACTAGACATGAGGTGGCAAAACATTCTGAGACAGAAGCTGTGGGCCTTGGAAGGAAAGGAGGGGCATGAAATGAGAAACAGCACGGCTCTGTCTTGTAAAATAGCTGCAGGAGGAACTCAAAATGGATTTGAGACCATGAGATTGGCAGCAGGACCAGATCAAGGTCTTCAGTGCCAAACTGAAGAATTTGGTGCAAACCATGAGACAAGATAGAGCCAGCAAGAGAGAGAATTCCCAGAATTCCCAGGAGTGGGATGTCAAGATTGGACTGACCTGGGGAAACCCAAACACAGACAGTACCATGCGTGCTTGTGTGTGTGTGTGTGTGTGTGTGTGTGTGTGTGTGTGTGTGTGTGTGTGTGAAGTGGCTCATTGCCATTTCCAAGCAAAAGAAGGACAAGCCTGAATCAAGGTTTGTTCAGGACCTCTGAACCAACAAATCCAAGAGATGAAGCAAGACAAGGATTGGGCATAGGGGTGCTAACTGGAGAATGTGGGAAGAAAAGAGGATGTGTCTCAGGAAGTCTGCACAGAATAGAACTCTGTACTGGGTTGATATGAAGGTATGAGCAAGCAAGCTGAAGGAAGAATGGGACAGGAATGAGTAGAGGAGGTGCCTTTGGGAACTACCTTTTGCCCATTCCTTCTTGCATAGTTAGGAACCCACTAGCTGGAACCCTCATGAACACAAAAAATAATTTAAGGATATGGATAAAATGAGAACTGAAGAGAAGCAGAATATACTCTCCAGTTTAAAATCCTAAGAGAAATGAACAATGGACCCAGAAAGACACAGGCTCCATGTAAAGGCCATCTTCACAAGCCCGTCCCCTGACTGGCCCCTGCAGTCTCATGGTTAATTATCTTGTAGCCTGTTTGCATCCTGACTCTACCAGGGTCGGAACAGAAGGAAAGCTTACAAGGGATGATGTGACAAAACCTGAGAGGGACACCACATGTGCATGAGGGGGCACATCCACAGAGCATGGTTCATGACAGCAAAACACTGGAAACCAACCTTGCTATCTGTCCAAAGAGTGAGCCAAGAGCCTGTGCTCATTCACACAAGGTAATCCTATCCAGAGCTGCTTCCATGAGATGTTATTAAGACATTTATCTTAATAAACAAGCTGATACGGAATGAATGCAACCAGATGGCAGAGACAGGCAGAGATAGGAAGTTAGTTCAAAAGAGTGCCAATACTGTTGGTGAATGTGCACACACTGAACTCAATTTCAACATTCAGCAGAGAGGGCATCTGGAGGTCAGGTTGGAACTGGCATGGGGAACAGAACCGTCTTCAATTATGTCCATGACAAGACAAGGGATTGAACCCCTGTCCTTGTGCTTGCCAGCAAGGCATTTAGACCGCTAAGCTATCTCCCAGCCCCATAATTTCCTTCTTGTAACACATAGTGATATAAGCTTGTCTGTACCTAATGGGGGGGGGAGGACAGGACTAAAGAATACTTTTTTCTTTTTACCTGAAATATCTGCTTCAAGGAGAAAAGGGCCCTTCTTAAATCACGTCCATTGGAGTTGTACAGTTTTTCTGAAATAAAGAATACAATAATTAATTTAACTGAACCACTGGATGGCATAAACAGAATATGAAGGATAAAGAACTTCTGTAGCCTAAGTGTTACAGTAGGATATAGCATTTACCTCCCACTGTACAAAGATTGATTTGTACACATGCCTGGGCCATTGCAGGTGGCACAGAGAGACGCAAGTAATTTATGGAGAAGGATATGTTCTGACCTGCACACTCAGCCCCTGCCTTCTCTCTCCAAATCTCTGTGCAGCTAACTCTTCACAGACTGGTTTCTATATTATAGATATTTGCACTTGCTGGTCTACAACACCCACAGAAATCGATACAGACAAAATAGAAAGCTTCCTTCTACCCTACTCCTTCCTGGCCTTGCAGCACCACAGGCTTTCTGCACCTGCATTCAGAAATCCTTCAGTGCCACCTCTGCTTGCCCTGCTGCTCACCTCAAGTGCTCTTGTGGGCCCGGGATCCCCAGGCAGCAGGCAGCCTACAGGAAGGAGCTGGCTCTCTCCAATCACACAATGGCACCCTATGCAGGCAGCCACCCTTACCTCTTCCTAGGCCTGGCCATTTTCTCATATTCAAGGATGCCCTGGCTCAGAGCAAGGCAGAAGAGGAAGCTTGGCATCAGTAGTCTCTGGCTGACTTCTAGCCCCACTGTTTAATTGGTCACATTTCATATGGACTGACTAAGCATGGCCTTACAGAGGAGGAGTTACCTAATTCCATAGCAGGTGAGCCTCACATAGGACCCTTCCTGCAGAGATCACCGTGCAGGACACAGTGAGCCACAGTGCCCAGTTGGCCCGTGGGTGGCGCTGCAGTGCACTAAAAACATGGAGACCATGCCCACCTCCAGAATGGAGATTATGCCCTCTGACTCTCTTATTGTCACAGGCGTTCGTGTATTGTTTATTCCTTAAATGTTTGGCCAAATTCCTCAAAGAAGGCACCTGGGTATGGGGTTTTCTTAGTTGGAAGGCATTTAACTATAACTTCAATTAATAAAGGACTGCCCTGGTTATCTATTTCTTCATATATACATTAGGGAAGGGTCTACAAGGTGTTCTGGGTCTCACTTGTAGTGATCCGCCTGTTTACAGCTTCCCAAGAGCTGAGATTACAGGCACACGCTACCACGTCCACTCTCAATTGCCCTCTCATCAGGCCCCTGGAGTGGGACCAGCACAGCAGGCCTGGTGATCGAACCCCGGCCCCTGTGCCTGCTTGCAGGTGCTTTAATCAGCTGAGCCATTTGGCCAGCCCTTCAATTTCTTCTTAAATAAGCCTGGCTAAATTATGTCTTTCAAAAACATTTTCCATTTAAGTTGTTGTAACTGTCTGAACATAAAGCTGCTCTTAATATTCTCTGTCACTCTTTTACTGCCATTATGGCCATTCTTTAACCATTGATATGGATACTTTGTGTGCTCTTTCCTTTTTACTTACTCTAGCTAGAGAGATATAAATTATGTTAATTGCATTAATTAATTGTATTAGTATGACCAGCAAGATAGCTCAGTGGACTAAGTGCCTGTTAAGGCAAGCACAGGGAGACTGGGTCAGATCCTCAGCACCGTAGGCTGTGCGGGCCTCGCCCCTGAGCACACTAAGCCACCAACAGGTCCAGGCGTGGCAGCACACGTCTGCAATCCCAGAGCTGGGCAGGCTGAAAAACAGGAGGATCACTACGCATCCAAGCTGCACAGTGAGGCCCGGAACCAAATACATTTTTTAAAATATATTGGTAAAAATCATTTATTGACTTCATTGGGGTTTTCTACCATTTTTCCAGTTTGTATTTTGTTATCTTTCTTCTGTTTGCTTTGGATTTCATTGTCTCTTTTTTTGTTCTATTTCTTTAAGAATAAACTTAACTGATTTCAGATCTTTCTTATATTTGAACATATTAATACTTTAAATTTGTCTACATGCACTGTTGCACCTACTTCCTAAAAATTCTGATATACTGCATTTTCTTTCAAAATTTATTAATGCAGGGCATTTTATTAAACTTAAACTGAAAAAAAGTTACTGCTGTGGTTTTTGACAAATAGTTTATCAGAAATATGTTGCTTAATTTCCAAATATTTGGGATTTTCCAGATATCCTCTTGTTCTCAATTTCTAATACAATTTGTTTAAGTCAGAATATAAGCTTTATGATATCAGTTCTTTTAGGTTTATTTTATGGGCCAGAGTATGGACTATCTTAGGGAATGTCCCATGTACATTTAAAAAGCTCGTGTATTATTGGGTAAACTATTTTATAATCATTTGCTAGATCAAGTTGAGTGATAGAGTTGATCAGGTCTTACATATTTTTACTGATTTTCCATTTATTTGCTGTACAACTTAATATGAATGGAGTGAAGTCTCCAACTCATAGAGTGGATTGAATCTTTCTCCCTTCAGTTTTATGATTCTGTGTGCTAGGTGCTTTTATGGTCTGTTACAAGGGCCACATTAGGGATTCGATCATTTCTGGCTACATTGAGTTTCTTTCCTTGTGTAACATCTCTCTTCATTCTTGGAAGCAGGCCATATTTTAAAGTCTATTTATTAATATGGTCACCTTAGGTTGGTGCTTGTATAACATATCTTTTCACATTCTTTTGTAGAGCTTTTCACAGGTGCAGTTGCTTTGTATTCTTTATACACCCGACAATCTCTGCCCTTTAATTAGTATGCTTCCCTCCACTGGTGTGTATCTTTAACCTCTAGGACACAACAAGTGACCGCAATGGCACAAGAACAGAGGATATCAGGGCGGGTTTGATGCCAGCTCTCACTCTGTGATAAAAAACACCCTTCTATAATGCCAAAGACATCTTTGAAAGGTCTCTGTTCCCCTTATTAACAAGTGTGATTTAATTAAAACAATCCACCGTTTCTATTCAAGAATAAACACTTTCAGTGCAAATCTTGCCTCTCATAGGATTATGTAGAAGCACAGCGTTATCTATCCCAACTGTACTGTCTATACACACACATCATGACTTTTTCTTTCTATACCCCTTCCTTTGTCTACACCTGTCAAAGGTGGGCACTCCATTGTCATTCAACTAACTTAGGTGCTTGAACTTGGACAGGATATTATGTTGGCTTCTAGTACTATGGTCATCCACTAGGAAAATAATCATTGAATTTTTGATATAATTCAGGTATAAAAAATAAGATA
>PVKA01010089.1:55161-65820 GCA_004027165.1 Ctenomys sociabilis | reverse complement strand
TTCTGGGTTCTGTTCTACCCTGTCTATGAACTGTAGTACCTCCGAGCACTCGGGCGGGGGGAAGGGGCAGACCAGCTACCCTCCCTATCTGGCCAAACATGGATCGAGTCATTTTTCCACTGAGGAATGTCGTCTTATACTTTGGAGGTTGGCAGGCAAGACACTTTGCCAGTCGGGGTTCACATCAACCTCACAGAGACCCACTATCTACAAACATGGAGTTTGCACCAGAGACTCAGAAGAGAGAGGAGATGGAAATTGATTCCTTGGAGTTGCAAGGCTGGGCCACAGGAAATGGCGGGTCTGGGAGGTGCTGCAGCAAGGCAAGGGGACCAGAGAGGTGCACTGCCCAAGATGAGGACTGCGTCCCCCCACTGCTCCATCAACTTGCTGATGGCTCAGAAGAGTTTGGTTGGTTAACAGGGCCCAGAGCCTGATCCCAGGAGTATGGAGGAGGGATGCAAGAAGTGACGGGCAGCAAAGAGTGTCAGCTCTAGGGACAGCTGCTCCCTGCAGGCCCACAACCTCCTGCGCAGGACAGGGGCCGCCCAGGAGAAGGACAGCCTGGCCAGGGTACTGAGATGCAGGGCTGCTGCAAGCCACGAGAGTGAGCGGGCGACAAGGGGAAGTGGAGGGGCAGAGAGTATGGAGGGCAGGCAAGGGGTTCTCAGGGCAACACAGAGACAGAAGACTGTGTAAAAGTCCTGACTAGCAGGTGTGCAGAGACTGAGACGCAGAGCTGGGGAGCCAAACCTGTCAGGTGGGCCTGGAGGAGCTGCTGGCCTGAGGAGCAGCACTGCAGCCAGGGCCACCCCGACATGTTGCGTGGGCTGTGGCCTGGACCCAGGGCTGCGAAAGGAGCCCTCGGTAGATCTGTGCGCAGGGAGGGTGAACGTTCTCCAGCCCAGAGCTCATTCCTACCAAGGTGCCCAGGAAACTAGCACTGTTCTTGTTGAAACTTGGATTTCAGGCAGCACTGAAGTGGGACTTCCAGCCAGGTGGGAGCCAAAGACTGCACTGGAAGAAATTTCCAGGTGCTTTCTGCCATGGATGTTGGAGGAGCAAGTTCTTGGGGATGTTGTTCTTTACCAAGGTTCAGTTTTGCTGGATCGCTTGTGCCGCCAACAAAGGTGCATGTTCAAGAACACTTGATGTCTGTTCTGCCTCCCTAGTGTGAGAATCTGAAAGAGTTAATAAAATCCAAAAGGCACAATAGATACTGTGAATGGGAAAGAAATTGCTCAATGGGAAGGAACAATTGGGATGAGGGAAGAGAGAGAGAGAGAAGAAAGAGAGAGAGAGAGAGAGAAAGGAAGGAAGGGAGGAAGGGAGGGAGGGAGGGAGGGAGGGAGGGAGCGAGGGAGGGAGGAAGGAGAAAGGATAGCTGGGATAACTGTATTGCTTATTTTTACTGGCCTATTGAAAAGAATCATTAATTATTTTTCTTCTTTTTAGTTTTTTGACCAATTTTGCATGCTTATATCTGGTAATCTGAACAACTAACTTGAAGACAAATGCAGTCTAGCAACCATTGCTGAATTCCTATCATCTTGTTTAGTGAAATTCTATATCATTTCTAATGTACTTTTTGTGTGGTTGGGGTAACTTTTATTTATATTCAGTTGCTCTTACACAAAATATTATGCCAGACTACTTGTGTCACACAAGTAAGTGGTCTCAATTCTCTGTGGGGGATAGCACATTCTCTAGGTGCTGAAAAGGTGGGAGAAGCACAAACACAACCGACTCTTTTAAAAAACTAAACTCAAAGTAGAATTTTCAATTCCCCCATCTCCTATAATAAAAAGTAGTGCTGGGATCTAGCCCCCGGATTTGGTTTTGTCTTGACCATTTACAAAGGGTGCCCCCCACGACTTACATCATTGGGGTTATGAATAACAGTTCACCTTGATGACAGCTGGATTTACTCCTTCCTCCCTCTTCTCGCCTTCATGCTCATGTCCCTTGGGATGGCTGCTATCTCAGGGTCTTTTAGAGCCACCATGCTGTTTGGCTTCTTCCAAAAATTTGTCTGGACCAAAAGGATCTTTTTCAAACTGAACAGGTCCTTCTTGGCCTCTCTTGTGGTCAGAACTAGAAAATTCTTTGTCAGGAACAAATCTGTCAGTTTTTGTTCTGGCTTCTAGGTCATTACCATACATGTCCTTGTCCAGATTCTTACTCGGCCTATAAATACTCTGGGCCATATCTTTACCACCTCTCCAGACTTGATCATAAACATCATAAATTTCATCTTCTCCACCAGCAAATCCACTGTCCATTCCCTTTGATTGGTTTGAAGTCTGAGGCTTGGGCACACCAAGAGTAATGACTTCACTGACGTCTCGATTTTCATTTCTCTGCACCTTGACCTCTTCTCAGGAGCTGCCCAGGAAAGCTTCTGGCCATTCTGGGTCTCTTTTCACGTGTCATGCTGGATTTCATCTCTTTCATGTGCCTCTCCATCCTCTTTTTCCACATGGGTTTTGATGCAGCTCTCCTCTCCCTAGCTTTTGGGCCATTTCTCTAAATTTCTCCTTTTCTTTTTGAGCTGTCTTCCATTACAGCTGGGCATGCATTTCCACAGCTTCACAAGCCTTCTGATCAACAATATAGAGAGCTTTAGCCAGTTTGGCAAGGCTTTCATTAATGTGTATAGTCTGAAGTCATCTTCCACCAGCAGCCAGAAGTTTGTCTAATATAATTGTATAATTCTTTGCATTTTTCCAGTTGGAAATACAAGGAGGAATCTTCCACTCTTGCTGTTCCTTTACAGTCATCTTCCAACTAGGAGAATGCAGGACAAGTGCAGGAGGATAAGGTGGCACTCAGAAAATTTTCTTATTAATCTTGAACCTTGGTAACTCCATTGGATCTTTCCGCGTTTCTATCATTCAAAAAATCCTCTGTTTAGCTCCAGAGTTAAAAGCCATTCCCTGCTGGGATGGTGTTCATTGGATATACTGAGCAGGAGCCAGTTTATAAGCTGCTCATACTGGCGTGGTTGCAGCAGCTTTCTGTGATACTGATTTCTCCAAGGCTACCCTTGTCTTTTCTGTTATCCTTTAATAGCTTCTTCATCAGGTCTCTGCAGATCTGGATCACCTGTGTTCCCTAACCTCTTTTAGAAACAGGTCAGTGGTTCCAAAATGACCTTGTCTTTTGACTGTCCTTGTCCAGCAATTGCATATTTAATTTTCTTTTTTTTCCATTTATTTTTATTTTATTAAAATACAAATGTCAATCAGACAGTTTCAAAACACCTTAACCATACAGAGTCGATGAATTAATACATTGCAAACTGTTTTCATAACGTTTTGGTATTGTACAAGGTGTATACATGATATTATATTTACAGGTTTTTTTATAGATGAATCATATCAAAAATTCAATAATTATTTACCTAGTGGATGACCACAGCACTAAAAGCCAACATAATATCCTGTCTAACCACCATTAGTGCAGATCTTGCTTATCATAGAATTACGTAGAAGCACAGCGTTATCTATCCCAACTGTACTGTCCATACACACACATCATGATTTTTTCTTTCTACAACCCTCCCTTTGTCTACACCTGTCAAAAGTGGGCACTCCGTTGACATTCAACTACCTTAGGTGCTTGAACTCGACACCACAATCCAACACAGTCCAGCATTCTGCAACCATAGTGAGTTATTCAAAGAAATTGTCGACCATATCCATTTACAGCTCAGCTTAATATTATGGGCTCACGATGTATACTTCATTTTTATACTTTTATACTTTTCTGCTGGTGCATATTTAATTTTCCCTTCAGGGTTCACCTGAATGGCCAATGCATTCGACATTTTTTTCTTTTGCCCCATATCCAGTGGATACTGGGCCACATGGATGTCTGGAAAAGCACATACATCTCCAAAATCCTCTAACAACCAAAGTATCTAACTTTTCCTGTATCCATATGGAGGAGCTTCTCTTCGGGAGGAAACCAGTGAGGTCTTCCGTGAGCACTGAGATCTTGCTTTTTCTTCAGCCGCAAGCTGATCCTGGGATAGTTGAGTACACGCAGGTAAACAGCTCTTTGTGTCTGCTGCAAGGCATGACCCACTCTCAGCCAGTACAGGGTTTTTCAAGTTGGATTTTCAGTTAAGACTATCAAGCAAAGTGGCATACTTTTTTATTCCCTTTAAGAAAAAAAGGGCCCATGAGATAGCTCAGCTGACAAATCACCTGCTTTGGCAGGCACAGGGACCAGAGTTTGATCCTGCACACTGTGCTGGCCCCACTCCTAGGTGCACTGAGCCAGAGACAGAGTCTGGGTGTGGTGGTGCGTGCCTATGATCCCAGAGCTAGGGAGGCTGAAAACAGGAGGATAACCATGAGTCTGATCTGTGTGGTGATTCCCTATGTCAAATACACAAATGAAAAAGACAAAGAAAACAACAACAACAAAAAGAAACTACTTGATGTCTGTAGATAGAGAGGTACCTCCAAAAAGCAAGCAGACAGTTACAATCCGCAAACCATCCCCAATGACTAAGCAAGAGTCCACGACCACCTGCCACCTCAGGGCTCTGAGGGTAGGGCTCTCTGAATCCCCAGCAGGCAGCTCAGGCCAGGCCTCCCTTCCTCTCCTTTGGAGGATGCAAAGGAAATGCACCTTTCCTGTGGGCACGTTGGGTCACATGAGGGTCTAACCATAGACGAAACCCCCAGGCAATGTGAGACAAAGCCCAGAACTCACTGGGCCCCACTTTTTAGCCAGATCTGACTTGTGGGAGCTGGCAGCACCTCCTAGGTTTCCTCAGTCCTCAAGCTCCTGAGGTCAGCTCCTGGGATATCCATTTGCTATGGGGGAAGCTGTGGTGGGGCCTGGCTTCAGGGGAGGCCACTAGTGGCCAAGCGTATTATCAGTGGCACCCTTTCCTCAGCATCTCTGTTCATGGTTTCAGGTTGCATCAGTCAGGTTTTTAGAGTGTATTTTTCAGGTTGTCAGGTGAGCAAAATACTTAAAACTTGCAACATAGAGGGGTAAAAGGTTTCTTTTGGCTCATGGCTTCAGAGGTCTTAGTCCATGGTAGGCTGGGTCCAAGAAAGACACATCATGGCCTCTCTCAGGAAAAAAACTGCTCACTTCATAGCTCTAAGAAAGCAGAGAGAGAGAGAGAGAGAGAGAGAGAGAGAGAGAGAGAGAAAGGACACTAGAAGGGGAAGCCGCCCTTGCACCCTCACTCCTACTGACCTCCTCCTCCGACCAGACCCCACTTCCAATGGCACTTTCAGTTATGAACTCAGTGGACTAACCAGTCCAGTGATGAGCTTATGCCCCCATGACCCGGTCATCTCCTAGAGTGCCACCTCTGAACGCATGAAATGGGGGGGGGGCTTTTTATCCAAACCATAACATATAGCTACATAATTTCTGGCTACAGCAGGAGCCAGCCTGACTTTCTGACTATCTAAGGGCTTCTGGAAGCTGTCTCATGTAATTCAACAAGACCTCTTCAGCCTGAATCTCACTGAAGATTTGTCCACAGCTGAGAATTCTTTTAAGCACTTCACCCTCTAAGTGTTTAGACATCACTGCTCTGGGGAGACAGCAGCCCAAGGCTGGGCACCAGGACCACAGGTGGGAAGCAGCCCTGCTCTGCATTGTACACCCAGCACAGACACTGTCCACCGTAACTGAACGCCCATCAGAAAGTTCTTGTGTTGTTCTGGGCACCTTAGCCACTAAGCACGAAGCAAGATGTGCTCTCGGGACTATTCTGCCTCTCCTTCCAGGTGCCCCTGCTCAGGCGGGTTAGACAGTCGCACAGGGCTTCATCGTGAGCTTGAGGCACTCCCCGATTTCCATGGCGGTCCCCGTCTCCTTCCTCTTCCCCGCAGCCTCAGCCCAGCTGGCATGCACAGCCAGGCGTGCCATTCCCGCCATGTCTTCTGGATGCCCTCCTGCCCAGTCATGACATCACATGCCAACTGAGCTGGGACACAGCCACCCCCACCCACCGCTGCATGAGTCCTGCAGAGCCCAGGTGCCATCTGAACGGTTGGAAATCCTGGTGTGGGACCCTGCAGCACACTCTCGCACACGTGCGTGCTTATTCGTGAAGGCACGCTCATCTCGAGCCACTTCAGCCCCACAGTCTCCCGCCTGGCCCCATGGCCAGCTTCCCGCCCAACTGGGCTCTGCCTGCTCTCCCTGTGCAGCTGAGTCAGGCCTTTTTCCTTCAGAAGCCCTGGCCTCCCACGGGGCTGTGGTGGTGCCAGGGCTTCTCCGAAAGCAGATCTTACACTTGTCAGGCCTGGACCCTCCAAAGCTCCCTCACCCTAGTAGGTGATAAAGCCTTTCCAGGGCACGATTTGGGTCCTGCCCAGCGCCGCTGTAGTTGGATCTGGGGCTCCTCAAAGGCGTGGTCGCCAGCCTGGCGATGGTGGGAGGTGGGAAACTCGGCAAGGTGGGCCTGGGGGCAGGTGTGCAGCTCATGGAGCTGTTCCTGGAAGAGGACTATAGGGCTCCAGCACCCTCCTCTTCCTTTCCTTCACTTCCTGGCCGTGAGCTAAGAAACTGAGCCCACCAAGTTAAACTGCGCAGCCTCACCCCAGGCCAAAAGCAGCAGCATTGATTCACCACCTCTGCGACACTGAGTGCAAATAAACCTCATCATTTTTAAAGTGAATTAACTCAGGTGCTTTGTTATGGTAAGACAAAGCCGACTAACACCAGCACCATGTCTCTGGTGCCAGCTCTGAGTCTGACACCACAAATATTAGACAATTAATTAAGGAAATGGCTGAATGATGGTGGCAGTAGAGGGAAAGCAATCCGTTGCCCAAAACCTGTTCTCTGTTCTCCATAGTTTTCCTCCTGTTTTCCGTGTTGAAGATCAAGTGCAGGACCCTTGCAGGCCAGGCAAGTGGTCTATCCCTTAGCTGCATCCCTGGCCTTTGGTCCAAGTACTAACCAGCCCTGAACCGGCCTCATTTCCAGGATTGTATAAAATAGGGTGTGTGCAGGGTAGCAGGCCATGGGTTCTCCTTTATTTAAGAAAATATTTTATTTAATTTTTTTTAAAACTGTTTTATTTATTTATGTATTTGGTACACGGTCTTGCTATACAGCTTGAACTCATAGCCATCCTCCTGTCTCAGCCTCCCCAGTGATGGGATTTCAGGTTTGTGCCACCATGCCCAGTTTTAGTGACTGGAACAGCACACCCAGGTGGGCAGCATGGCATATGATACGGGAATCAAACCCGGGTCCTTACACTTGCCAGGCAGGCATTTAGACCACTGAGCTATCTCTCTTGCCCTCTCCTTTTTTTTAATGGCCTAGAATTGAGTCTTCATCTGACAGAGCACATAACAGAAGCGCACTGGTGAGCGTGACAGATTCGCTCTTAAGACTTTGTTTAAACCTGAGCACATGGCCTGAGCTATGAGGGGCTGCGACCTTCGCCTACAGGGATCCGCCCTGAGCTGCTCTGGAATGAGCATAACCAAGAGGAGCAGCAACAGCAGCGAGTTCTACATACACATGCACTAAAAAGCCTTGCTTCTTTATGGTTTAGATCAAATCAGTGGACTGAAGGAAAGAAAATAAAAGTCTTTGTCCTAAACTGTCTTCTGACATAGTTGACAAAAAACAAGTTGAAAATTCTAGAAACCAAGGTGATATTGGGCGTAAGCCATCCAAAGCTCACTATGAAGCCCTGGGAATCAGAAACAGCTCCTAACCGGGGGCCTGGGGTCAGCACTGGCAAGCCGAGCTTGTGCCAACAGTTGTGTCCAGTTGTGAGATCTCTGCTACACACGCAGGTGCTCATGTGCCCACAGCCACACACACTTTTGCACGCCTGGATGCATGCACACACAGCACACTGTTCTGCACATATGCAGTGCACATACACACCCTATAAATAGCGCCTCCCTGGCAAGCCTGAGTCCAATCCCCAGTTAAGAAAGCATGCACGTGCACCTAAGCCTGCATACACACAGGCATGCATGTACACCCACACACTGGCAAGCATGCATACACATGTGCACACATGCTTGTACATGCAAGTGCACACACCTGTGTGCAAATACTTGCCCCTCCCTTTTCTTGGAATTCTGCTGAGCTCCAGGAACACAGACTCTGAACTCTCCCTTGTCTCCCATCTCCAGGTTCCGGAATCTATCCAAGGTGACTGTCTCTTTCCAGCCCTGGGATTAAGTGTAGGTTTCCCTCTTGCCTACTTTACTAATCAATTATTAAACTTTGTAAGTTGGTGAGTAAAAGTATCTTGAGTCTGGAGGTCTGTAAATTTGTGAAACCTGGCTCTTCCTCAACACTGTCACCCCGCTGCACATCTGGCCACCTTTGGGTCACACCCCTCACCCAGAGGTCATCTGAGCTGATCTCCCAGGACTGGCAGTGGCCTGGGGACTTCCCAGGTGATTCCCCAGGGCTCCTGAGTGACATGTCCCAGTGTGGGAGTGTGCCCACGGCATGCTAGAGCGAGACCCAAAATAGTTTCCACATCCTGACTGTGCACTGCTGATACATGTACATATTGATTTGCAAAACAAAAATATCATTTCATGTAAATCATTGAGAAAAATACCAATCTTCCTACCTCTCAAAAGATCAGGCAGTGGACCACTTTGAAGCAGGCCTGGAAAGTGAATGTAAATTGTGTTTGTGCCCATGGGAGAACAGAAACACTCTCCACTCTGCATTGGCGCTTGCATTTGAATGATGTAAAAACCCCACAGATGTGGGGCTCAGGTGTACTGGAGATCAAGCCCTCTGCACAAGGGAGCTTCTGGTCCCCAAGCAGATGCAGAATGCAGGAGGGAATGCAGGATTGAGAAGAATCTCAAGCAAATTACATACATCAGGGAAGGCTTCCTAGAGGAAGATCTAATTCATTTGGAAGCATGTGTAGAATTGAATGAAGTACAGATGGAAGCAAACTCTTAATGGGGGAAGTAGCACATGCAAAGGCCCTGTGGCAGGAGGCAGCAGGGTAAGGACGATATTTCCAAAGGTGTAGAGAACAGAGCTGCAAGAGCGAGGGTGTGGCAAGGCAGGAGTCAGACCACAGCCAGCATATACAGCACAGGAAAGAAGATGGACTGTACTCTAGAATGGGAGCTATTGAAAGGCGTTTTGAAAAGGGCTCTTTGGCCACAATGTGAAGCATGAATTGGGAGAAGTTAAGTTGTGCGTATGCATGAGAGTTATGGAATATGATAGGAAGATCATGGATCCAGCCCTAAGCTTGATTCTAGGCCATGCCTTAAATTCAGAAACAAAAGTCATCTGCATAGCAGAGCACGGGAGCCTAGTAGGATAAATAGGTGATGGACTAAGGATGCAAGGCCAAGTTGGCAGAACTGGTTTAGGAAGAAGTCACGGCAGAAGTTAGGGATGCTAGCGTTAGCCCCATGAAGGAATCGAGCAACTGTAGCAGATGTCTGGAATGGAGCATGAATTCAAGGTAAATGGGAGTGAGCTCAAGAGAAAGAGGAAGTGGCAGCATTCTGGAAAGAAGGAAGAAGGAGAGAAGGAAAGGCGAAGAAAGGGAAGGGAAGGGAAGCAAAGAAGGAAAGGAAAGGGAAGGGAAGGGAAGGGAAGGGAAGGGAAGGGAAGGGAAGGGAAAGACAAGGAGAGAGGGGGGGAGGGGAGGGGAAGAGGAGGGGAAGGGAGAAATATAGCAGTTGTGGTAGGAGTGGAGTGTGTTGTCCTCCTTTAAATGTTGTCCTCCTTCACTTTAAACCCAGAATTGTTTTCCAGCCAATTGTCCTGTGTTGACCCACTTATCCTTTGTGGACCACTCTTCTTTTCTCAGCAAATTGTGTGCTGCTACCAGAGTGGGTTTGGAGGAAAAAGAAGCTAAGTATGGTCCACAAGGAGTAAGATACCAGGGACATCAGGGCAAGGGAGAGTGGGTGCAGGAGAAGCTGCCCTACAGGGAGGAAGCAGCCATAGCTTGAGCATCAGAGCGAGACATGACCACGAGTGCACTGGGGTGGCCTCCAAGGCCCTTGAGCCTCAGGGCTGTGGGCTTGAGGCAAGAACTGATCCAGGAGGATCAAGCAAAGCAGAGATTCTGGTGATCCGCTCCCCTCACCCTCTACTCCCAGAGCAGCCAGGCTGGCATTTCACATGAGAATGGAAGGTTCTATTGCCGAGAAGGTGGCTGAACAGTCAGTCACAGAAAAGAAACCTGGACACTGACACACGGATTCCCCTCGGGATGAGACTTGCCATGTGGGCAGCTGGCCATGTCAGTGCAGAAAGAGGCGAGGTTTGCTTGGGATCCCAGCTCTGGAAGTTTCTGTCCCCAGTCAGCTGGCTGTCTGACAAGGCAGTGCCTATGGCAAGATCTGGGGTGGGGTGCTCACTTCACAGCAGCCAAGAAGAGAAGGAGAAGAGGAACAGCTGTCCACTTGAGAGGGAGCACTAGTGCCCTCCTCTTTAAAGCTCCATCACAGCCGGGCGTGGTGGCGCAGGCCTGTAATCCCAGCACTCGGGAGGCTGAGGCAGGAGGATTGTTGTGAGTTCGAGACCAGCCTGAGCTACAAAGTGAGCTTAAGGCCAGCCTGAACTGCACAGTGAGACCCTGTCTCAAAAAGACAAAAAAAAAAAAAAAAAAAAAAAAAAAAAAAAAAAAAAAAAAAAAAAAAAAAA